>JAQZBX010020551.1:0-32939 GCA_029593785.1 Cabassous unicinctus
TAAGGGTTTTTGCATCTATATTCCTAAGGGATATTGTTCTGTAGTTTTCTTTTCTTGTGGTATCTTTATCTAGCTTTGTATGAGGGTGATGTTGGCCTCATAGGATGAGTAAGGATGTGTTTCCATATCTTCAATTTTTTGGAAGAGTTTGAGCAGGATTTGTTTTAATTGTTCTTGGAATGTTTGGTTAAAGTTCACTAGTAAAGCCATCTGGTTCTCGTCTTTCATTTGTTTGGCATCTTTTTCATGACTGATTCTTTTTACATTTTATTAGTCTGTAGAGACCTTCTCTTTATTCCTGTCAGTGTAGGTAGTTGGTGTGTTTCTAGGAATTTGTCTGTTTCATTTAGGTTATCTGATTTGTTGGTGTACAGTTACTTGTTCAAGTATTCTTTTTATTTCTGTGGAGTCAGTAGTAATGTCTCCCATTTTATTTCTGATTTTAGTGACTTGTGTTCTCTCATTTTTTTTTTTGTCAGTCTAACCAAATGTATGTCGATTTTATTGATCTTTTCAAAGAACCAAATTTTGGATGTATTGATTCTATTTTTTATTCTTATTTCATTTATCTCTGCTCTAATCTTTATGTCCTTTCTTTTGCTCACTTTGGGTTTAATTTGCTCTTCTTTTTCTAGATCTTCCAGTTGAGAAGTTAGATCTCTGATTTGAGATCTTTCATCTTTTTTAATGTTAGCATTTAGAGCTATACATTTCCCTCTAGAAGCATCTTTGCTGCATCCCATAAGTTTTAGTATGTTGTGTTGATGTTTTCATCTGCCTTGAGATATTTCCTAATTTTCCTTGTGGTTTCTTCCTTAAACCCAATGATTATTTAAGAGTGTGTTGTTTAATGTCCACATTTAAAAATTTTCCTTTTTTCCCTCTGTTATTGATTTTTAGCTTCACTCCACTGTGGTCAGAGAAAATGAATGATTTAAATATTTTTTAATTTATTGAGACTTGTTTTGTGTCCTAACATGATTTATCCTGGGGTATGATTCATGTGTACTGGAGAAGAATGTGTATTCTGCTTCTGTTCTGCTTCTGTTGGGTGAAGTTCTCTCTCTCTCTCTCTCTCTCTCTCCCTCTCCCTCCCCTGCCCCACCCCATGTATATTTTTTTAGGTCTAGTTGACTGTATCATTTAAGTCTTCTATTTCCTTAGTGATCCTCTGTCTAGATGTTCTCTCCATTATTGAAAGTGGTATATTGAAGTCTCCTACTATTGAGGTGGAACTGTTATTTCTTCCTTCAAGTCTGTCAACATATGTTTCATATATTTTGGGGCTCTTCTGTTCAGTATATTTATATTTATATTCATATTCACATTTGTTATATCTTGTCAAATTGATCTCTTTTTCAGTATATGGTGACTTTCTTTGTCCCTTGGAACAGTTTTTGTCTTAAAGTCTATTTCATCTGATATTAGTATAGCTACCTTAGCTCTCTTTTTGTTACTATTTGCTTGTTATATTCTTTTCAATCCTTTCACTTTCACCCTACTTGTATTTTTGAATTTAAGGTGAGTCTCTTGTAAATAGCATATGCTTTTTTAAAATCTGTTTTCCCAATTTGACTGGACATTTTAATTCCTTTACACTGAAAGTAGCTGCTGCTAATGCAGGATTCCTTCTGCCATTTTGCTATTTGGTCTTTGTAATACTTATAACTTTATTGCCACTCAATTCTTCTGTTAATGCCTACTTTCATATTTATTTGATTATTTGTAGTGTACCATTTTGAGTCCCTTCTTATTTCCTACTGTATATATTTTTCAGATATTTTATTTGTAGTTACCATGGCACTTAAATTTAACATCCTAAATCTATAGCAATCACATTTGGTTTGATACAAAATTAACTTCAATAACTGACACATAAACTGTTACTTATAGCTCTCTATCCTCTACCTTTTGGTTGTACTTTTTATAAATTATATCTTTGCACAGTATATGTCCAGAAACCATAGATTTCTCATTACTTTAATACATTTGCATTTTAGAACCTGCATAAAAAGTACAAAATGGGGTTATATACCAAAAAATGCAGTTAAAATTGTATTAGCATTTTAAATTACTAATATGGTTACTTTACTGGAGATTTTTATTTCTTTATGCCGCTTCATTTCATTGTCTAGTGCCCTTTCCTTTCTTTCTGAAGAACCCCTTTAGCATATCTTGTAGGTCAGGTCTACTGGCAACAAACTCCCTCAGCTTTTGTTTATCTGGGAATGTCTTAATCTCACTCTCATTTTTGAAAGACAGTCTCACTGGATATAAAATTCTTGGTTGCAACTGTTTTCTTTCAGCCTTTTAAATATTTCATTCCACTGCTTTCTTGTCCCCATGGTTTCTGATAACCTTTTTGGGACTCCATTTTACATAACACATTGCTTTTTTCTTGCAGCTTTTAGGATTGGCCATTTGACTACTAGATTTCTGGGTGTGGTTCTATTTGATTTATTCTGTTTGGGGTTCATTTGGCTTCTTGAATTTGTATACTCATGTCTTTTGTTAAATTTGGAGAGTTTTCTATCATTCTTTCTTTGAATATTTCTTCTGTCTTCCTCTCTTCCCCTTCTGAGACCCCCATAATATATATATGTTGGTACATTTCATGATGTTCCACAGGTCTCTTAGGCTGTGTTCTTTTTTTTTTTCTTTTTTTTCCCTCTTCATTCTTTTCTCTTTCTGTTCCTCAGCCTGAATCATTTCAATCATATTGTCTTCAAGTTCAGTGATTCTTTCTTCTGCCAACTCTAATCTACTGTTGAAAACCCTGGAGGGAGTTTTTTATTTTAGTAATTATGGTCTCCAACTCCAATATTTCTGTTCGTTTACTTTTTTAAATTTCCGTGTCTTTATTGAGATTCTCATATTTTTCATTCATAATTTTCCTGATGTCCTATAGTTCTTTCTCTGTGTTGTCCTTTATCATTTTTGAGCATATTGAAGACTATTTTCATCTGTGTCTGATATGTCCAAAAGTGTTCTTATTCATTGATGTTTTCTGGATTTTTATATTGTTTCTTTGGATGTGCCATTATTTCCTGTTTCTTTCTTTGTCTTGTAATATTTTGTTGTACACTGTACATTTTAGTATTTTAAAGTGTTTACTCTGGCATTTAGTCCCTGAGCTGTCTGTTCCTTAAGTCTGATATGGCAGAAATTTCCTTGAGTGCCAGGAAGTAACAAAATTAAACAAACCAGTGTCTTTCCAAATTGACTGTGTGTTGGCTGATACTCTACTTCAGAGGTTAGCCCTCTTAATAAGAAGCTCAGACTGAAGTGAAAGTGAAGTATGGGATCCTCTCTATCTTTTCTGGGCATGAGTCTTGCCTTGGGCTTGAGTTTACTGACTTGTACCCTTATGGATTCCTTTGTTTACAGGAATCTTATTGTCTCCTCTACTCCCTATGAAATAGATTTCCCCTGCTCCAAGGTGCTCTATTGTATATCTTAAAACTGATACTCCTTAGGGAGCAGGTATAGCTCAGTGGTTGAGCGCCTGCTTTGCATGTGCAAGGTCCTGGGTTCAATCCCTGGTATCTCCTAAAAAAAATTAAAAAAAAACAAAAAACAGCAAAACAACTGATATTCCTTTGCTCAAGGCCACTTTGACTTATTTCTTTCTTACACTACTTTAACTGTCTGCAAGCTGCTCTGTGTGGTAAGCTCTGGGAGAACAAACTAGAGATGAATGTCTTGGTTCAGTCTTTCAGGCTGCCACCTGTTAGATCAACTCCGACCTACAGGCATCCCAGTGTTCAGATAGGGCTTACTCTGTTTCCTCTGAAACAGGGCTAGGGACCCACAATGGGAGTGCAGGCAGGCTCCATTCTATACCCAGGAGCGGGTACGGAAGGAGCCAGCAAGGGCACCGTGAGCTTCTCCTGCTGCCTTTAAAACTGTGTTTTCTTGATTCAGCACTTGTCCAGTTACTGCATCACTTTAACAGATTTTTTGTTTTGTTTTGGTGCATCTTAAACCACCATCTTGACCAACTGAAAGTTTCCCTTCTCTAGAGAATTTCATGGTTGACTTTTCCATTTCTGCAAGAAAGGTTGCTGGAATTTTGATAGTGATTGTGCTGAATCTGTAAATAGCTTTGGGTAGTCTTGACATCTTAATATTACCTCTTCTAAGCCATGAGCATGGGATGTCTTTCCATTTACTAAAGTCTCCTTTAATTTCTTTGAGTAATGTTTTGTAGTTGTCAATGTACAAGTCTTTTACTTTTACATCCTTGATGAAATTTATTCCTAGATACTTTTTTTTAGATGCTATTATAAAAAGAATTGTTGTCTTGATTTCCGTTTCATGATTGTTTATTGTTGGTGTTATGGGATATCATTTTGATCCTAATACCCATTCCTGATTTTTTTCCTCACAGTTTTTAAGTATGTGGGCATCCTTAAAAATTCTGAGTTATCTAGGAATAATGGCTCTGGGATAGCTACTGCATAATTCCAGCATAGTAGTTTTTAATCATTTTTGGGTCATGAATGCCTTTGAGAATCTGGTGAAAGTGATGGGATTGTACACTTTGGAAAACAGTACATATGATTGCATACACAATTGCAGAGGGATCTCTGTTGTCCTTTAATTAACCTCTTAGAGCTGAAAAGGTTAAGGACCCCCTTTTTTTCTAGTATTTTTAAAGAGTGTTTGGTAGACCTTATCTTAAGACGCAAAGTTAGATTCATGGGGAGTGGGCCCCTTAAGGTACTATGATTAGTGCTAGTTATATTAGAGTTGTTATCTGTTTGCATTTTAAAGTCGAGTTTTCATTCCACTAGCACTCGTAAATATTCTTAAATCATTTGTGATGCCTTTCCCCCAACATTTTACAGGAAAGTTTTCAAACATACAGCAAATTTGAAAGACTTTTACAGTAAGCAACTGTATACCTACCGCTTCAATTTTATGAACAGTTTGTTGTACTACTTTATAACGTGCCTGTTCATCCCTCTGTGTGGTGCCTTTTGTGCTGTTATTTCACCTTGGTTAAGTCAATGTTATTGCCATTTGTTTTCTTTATTTTTCTAACTCATTTCTTTTCTTTGGATTATTATAAATTTCTTCAAATTTCCATAATTTCCTCCCAGGAAACCAGTAGGGCATCCCTCCCAGAACAGTTTTCTGACCTTTCATCTCCAAAGCAGTAGTCTCAGGGTACTACTTTTGTATGATTCTCTCTTTCCAAAGAGTATTTAATTTCTTTATTTTTAGTTGATTTAAATTATACTTAAACTAAATCAGAAGTTTCATCTAAATAAGGGGAAAATTCTCAAGAGCACATCATATAGTTATTACTGAAGAAAAGATACTGATATTTGAAATCTCCCCTTATTTTATAATTGAGGAATTTTAGTCTCTAGGTTATACAGGTAGTTGCACACCTCTCATTGGAAAGTAGGTCTCCTAACTTCTTATTTGGTGCATTTTTATGCTGTAGTATATCTTTAATAATAAAATTAGTAATAACAAACATATAGAATGTCTGCTGTTTATCAGGCATGGTGCCAGACTTGATCTCTGGATTCTGATCTCCTCAGCAACAGTGCAAAAGAGGTGTTACCTTTATCTTACAGGTCAGGAAACAGGTTACATGATATGCACAAGATCACCCAGTTAGTTTCTGGCAAAGCCTGGAATCATATCCATGATTGTTTTACTTAAAAGCTTGTGCTCTTTTCACCATGATGTCTTCTGTTAACTTAGCTCATCTTTCTCTCCAGTGTACCTTTATGCATCTTCTTACCAACTTATCTAGTTTCTTTCTGTTTGTTTTCCTTACACAGCTTCATTTCCTTCTGGATATAGTAAATCTCTATTCATTAGTTAATATCTGAATTTTAAAAATATCTCTCCCTGACCCCCCCCCCTCCCCCCCAGAGTGCCCTTATGCCTGCACAGTTGTTCTTTAAGACAGAAGATGGAGGCAAATATCCAGTTATCTTTAAACATGGAGATGATTTACGCCAGGATCAACTTATTCTTCAAATCATTTCACTCATGGACAAGGTGAATATAACCTTATAAAAAACTATGGTTTTGTGCACATGCTATATATGAGGCAGAAGTATTGGAAATATTCAGGTACTGTCCTAGACAGATCTGTTCTAGGTCTGAAAAAATTTAGTTTTTGTATACTTGTATGATAAGTATAAAATGAAATTGCATGTGTTCTATTAAAACTTTTTTCTCCAATTAAATCCTCTCTATATCAGATTTAGTAATTTCCTCCCATTAATCAATTAGATCTTCCTTAAAAAATTTTTAAATTCCATTCCTACCCCTGGCTTTTAAAGGAATGTGCTTTTCCTCTTTTCCTTTTTTCTGATTTCTGAAATACTTTGTTTCTGAAAAGGACTACATAGATTGTGGAGGAACTCTGTTCCAAAATCTTCTGACAGTGATTTAGAGTAAGATGAAAAATCTGACATATCATCATGTAAATGCTTAATGAATTTATTTTGGTGTTTGCAATGATCAAAGTTAACTTTAAGTTTTTAATTTAGTTAAGCTTTAATTTAGGCTTACCTTCTAAATCTCTAGTATATTAAACTGCTATAATACTTGTCCACAAAACTGTTTCTTAATAGTGTCTATATTGAATTAATATATTTTATCTTTTGTTTGGAAGCTCTTAAGGAAAGAAAATCTGGATTTGAAGTTGACGCCGTATAAGGTACTAGCTACTAGTACAAAACATGGTAAGTTTATTTGACATCATGATTGTTTATTTAAATGCCCAATGAGTATATAGTTATTTATTAATTGAAAATTAAACACTAAAAGTGTTAGAGATTGAACTTCATTTGTAGCACTGAAGATCAATTGAGAATTTCTGTTTTTCATGTTTGTACAACTTAAAATCATTAAACAGAATATTTGGAAGGAAACTTACAATTTTATCATGTATTTCTTTGCATTCACACTGGTTGCAACTCAACAGTAGTTTCTTATGTGGTAATCTAGGTCCTGAATCATCATTTGAGAGTTAATATGACTCAGAATTTGGAATGTGGTCTTCTTATATGTCATTCAGCAAAGATGTTTCTTTATCAGCTTCTCTCTCTATAGCATCTAAGTGTTTCTGACATTGAATAACCTCTGGAAATTGGGCAGAAAATTTCCTGGGATTGCTTCCCTAATGCTTATCGTAAATTCCATAGCCTGCTTACTCTTAGAGCCTCTTACCCTTAGAGCGTCTTTCCTTAGATACCTTGAAAAAACATTAGTATTTGTTTTAGGTTTTAGGCCTATTACTTTGTGTTCCTCATGAACAGTAATAAAAATTGGCCTAGAGAAACATACAAATTGGCTTCATTAAAAAAAAAAGTTTCCTTGTAGTGACTATGGCATAAATGTCAGTATAAACTTAGGTTTATAGGTTTATAGACCTTTTTAGATTGTTCGGGTTTATATCTTATATACATTTATAAATGAAGGTTAATCTTAGCAGAATCTTTATTTTTATTGCTTAACCAACAGCTGTGCTTAATGAGTGCATATACTTATATGTAGGCTTCATGCAGTTTATCCAGTCAGTTCCTGTTGCTGAAGTTCTAGATACAGAAGGAAGCATTCAGGTATAGTATCTGTTTTAAAGATTTATCCAATCCATGAATATATTCGTGTTGAAATTTTGTTAAAAATGAAGTCTTTTATTACCCCATCCTCCCCTCTAACCTTGTTTCTCCTTTTTAATATAAGGCAAGTATTTTCTGGGACTAAGCAATGTATAGCTTTTGAATTCTTTATACTGTAAATACATGGACTTGTTTTTGTCACATCTTTTAAAGTTTATTTTTGTTATAATATAATTTTTTGTTATAATATAATATAATTTTTCTTTTTCCATATGTAAGAAATATATATGTAATTCACACAGGAAAACTGATAGGCCTGAGATAAAAGATAATGCAGAGACAGGCTTGATAGAGAAGGTGTTTGTTGCTGTGTGTTTTCTTCCTTCCCAGCTTAGTGTCCCAAATTTTCAGAAAAGCATTACTCTGATTCCTGGGGAAAGCAGGTGGTTATTCTCTTATTTGGTGTGGGGTGAAGTCATGTGTAATGGTTAAAGGTTCAGGCTCAGAGCATTAGACTCTATGGGGGTTGTATTCTAGCTATGAAACTTTCCAGCTATGTAATCCTGAGTTAACGACTTAACCCTTTTTTCAGAGAAGAGTCAACAAAGCAGGCCTGAAGCTGATATCGTAAGAAAGGCCTACTAGCCAAGATGGCCTTTGGCTGATGTCTGTGAACTTGGCTTTTAGAGTGTTCCTTCCATCCCCTAGCTGCTAAGCGTGGTTCACTGTGCCTAGACTGTTTGCACAAATAGTGTGATTTATAGCAGACCCCTGGTTTTCATTCTAGGTTCTGGAATTTTGTTAGTTGCTAGGCAGAGGGTGCCTAAGCAACCAGCCCCTAATAAAAACCTTGGGCACTGAGTCTCTAATTGGCTTCCTAGGCAGAAGCATTATACCCATATCACTGCAGTTTTTGATACTGGAGAAAGTAGTCTGCTCAGTGAGTCCCCTCATGGGAGGGAGTGAACAAGAAGGCCTGTGCAAGGATTTATTGACTTAAATCATAATTTTTCCATTGTTGATCCTATTGTATGTCCTTTTGTTGAAATAAACCTTAGTTATGAGTACAGCTATATGTTCAGTACCATGAATCCTTATAGCAATTCACTGAGCTGTTGGATGATCTTGAGGACTTCCCAGCATACTCTTTAAACCTCAGATTAGGGTAATAATAACAATTAGTTCTAGGGGTTCTGAAGATGACATGAGATATATGTTGAGCCCTTATTGATGGTTTTAACTGAAGTAATTTTTTAATAGAGTATGTTGCTTTGTGTAATTAGGATTTTGTGAAATGAAGACAATGATAGTTTGTCACCTGATTCTTGGCTTCCTGTCCAATCTGTGTAAAAGTTCAGCTGGGTTGTAGGGTATTCTTATCTACAGCTTTATTTGATAATTACAAGTTGTTTTCCAAAATAGTTGTACCTCTTGTGTTTCACCTTGCTACATATCTGCCGTTTTCTTGATGTTGTCAAACTTCTAATATTTGATATGTCATTGTGGTTTAAATATTTTGCATTTCCCTGCAAGGGTGAGCATTTAAAAACACATTTATAGGCAAGTTATTTCTTCTGTGGTCACATCTTTGGCCCATTTTTCTGTTGGGTTGTTTGTTTTTTTCTATTAATTTATAGGAGTTCCTTGTGTATTTTAGATACATATCCTTTGCCAGATATATAGTGTCCAAAAAAGGTGAAAACATAGGATAAACTTATTTTTAAACAGTATGTGAGATGCATTTTAAAAGTATAGGCTCAGTGTGTTTTTCTTTAACATCTAAATGTAAAAGAATGGGTCCAGATGGAAATCGGGAGGGTGGGGGGTGGGAATACATTAAATCCCCAGTGTTTCCAGATTTTTTGAACACTTGTAGTGCTTTTATTGCGCCCCTATAATTCTTATTTATTCATAATTTTCTCTGAATTCTTAAAATTTACATTAAAATTATTTTAAATATTTGGACTTAATTTATTGAACTTGTTAATAGATGCTATTTCAGTTGCTATGTTTAAAAACCCATGTGCACTAGGGGAATGTATGACATGTGAATTAGATCATAAAGCTTTTACCAAAAAGACTGATTCCTGAGTAATATTCTTCTTAAGTTCCAAATTTTATAATTTATGGACTAAGGTTCAAAACAGACACTTGGTCATTATTTACCATTTTGAAATGTCTAATTTGTTTAAGTATTGTATTGAATTAGTAAACACATAAATCATGTCCTTTCAGAACTTTTTTAGAAAATATGCACCAAGTGAGAATGGACCTAACGGGATAAGTGCTGAGGTTATGGATACTTATGTTAAAAGCTGTGGTAAGTTTTTCAAGCTATTATTTTCCATTGCTATGTTTGAATAAAGGAGAGCAAGGCTGTCCTGGTGTTGCCTCTTCATACATATTTAGAACATTTTAATATTTAGATGCTCTATAAGGAGAAGAGTAAAATAG
The DNA here is from genome assembly GCA_029593785.1 of Cabassous unicinctus. Lineage (NCBI taxonomy): Eukaryota > Metazoa > Chordata > Mammalia > Cingulata > Chlamyphoridae > Cabassous > Cabassous unicinctus. Next base: position 10,050 of record JAQZBX010020551.1, read on the forward strand.
AAGCTGATTATAAAGTCACTTTAATATTTTTATTATTCCGGTGTGCCTCTTCGTGAAACCTGTTAATTTTGACATCACTTTAATATTTTATTATTCCAATGTACCTCTTCCTGAAAGTTGTTAATTTTCTACTATATTTTCCCTGTTTTTGAGTAACTGCAATTAAGTAGATTGTGGGTGAAGTCTCAGTCAGCAGAACTGTGCTTTAGATAAATCTCAAGAACTGAGATAACAGTGCTATATTAAGAGGGTATCTCTCACAGTATTTTAGTTAGAATTATGATCCGTTTCTAGAAACAAATAAGTAGCATCATACCTCAGGGATTAATTTATATTCTTCAGTGATTTATGTGTGCCCTCGTGGAGCTTCTGTTTTACAGAGGATTTTTTTTTTCTTAAAAGATGTTTTTTTAATAACTGGAGAGTTCAATGGAGGATTCATGAGTGGTACCTTGAATAATATATGATATAAAATATTTTATACTTTTTAAATATATTGTATTTATGTTTATGTCCATATTTATAACTATACTTAAGCAATCAAAGCTGGAAGGAACAGGAAGACAGCTTGCTAAACATATAACAACTATATTTTATACTCACATATCATTTTATGGTTTAGAAATTGCTTTCTTATGTATATATTTTTTCCCAACAACCTTCCTGTGAGCTGGTGTTCCAGGTTATTTTGGACCCTATAACTCATTCCCATAAATTATTCTATATGATTCATTAAGGGCTGAGAAATATAAAAAATACATATTCCTAGGAATTTTTAAAACTTCAAAATAAGGTATTTATATATATATTTTAGAGTCCTTTATAAGGTTTAATTCTTATTTTTTACTACAGGAATATAAACATATATTACATGTAACTGAGTTTTCTCATAAAAATGATCACATGGAGTGTATTTAAATATAAAGCCTAAAAAAACACTGAAACACTCAGGAGAGAATGTTTTCCTTACTCCCCTTGTAATAGAGTATACACACTCTTATTTCTCCCCTTCCTTCCTTCCCTTAGTTCTCTCTTCTTTTCCTGTTATTCTTAGGTCTTCAAGTCTCTGCTTTCCATGATCTGAAAAATTACATGTCATCTAAAGGCTTAGCTAGGCTGGACATCTAGGATGGCTCATTGACATGCCTGGTAGTTTATACTGTCTTTCCACTGGACTTGCCAAATGAATCACCTCCACATGGCCTCTCTGTGGCTTGGGCTTCTCAACACAGGGTGGCTGGGTTCTAAGAGCAAGTATTTTAAGGTGCTGTAAAGCTGGTACTGTGTCACCTCTGTCATAATCTGTTGGTCAGAACAATCACAGCCTGCAGTTATTTGAGGAGTGAGGACATAGATACCACCTCTAAATGAAAAATATATCAAAGAATTTGTGACTGTCTTTAATCTACCATATCTAGCTCTTACTTCCTTATCACATGAGATATTTTACTGCCCTAAAACAACTTTTACTTAACCTTCAGAAGTTACTTTAAACTTTAACCTTTCTAGGTCAAAACTCTGTTCAAGAAAGAAATATTTACTTTTTTATACTTGAAATACACACACACATCTCCTATAAATATTGACTAAAAATGGAAACTCCTACCCACTTAGTAAAATTATTAGAACAGTATCAGAGTGTCATGTCTTTTATATCACGGTCCATTTTTCCAAAGAACTAATGAAAATATGACTGTCTTATTCATGTGGGGGAAAAAAAACACAAATTCTTGTACCTCTTGGACAGTTAAAGTCAAATTAGATCTTGTTCCTTTCTTTTTCCCCAACACTACATACTTGTTTATCCTTTGATAACTGATTTGATGGCAGGCCTTTTCTTCATCTTATTTTGATTGCATACTGTTTTCTATGTGTCTTGCTGTTGTGTTTCAGTGAGTTTGGTAGGATTCCAGGTAATGCTACAGGATGAAAGCCATTATTTAAATTTTTTTTAGTAGAGGATTCAATACTTAAGTTGCTACTTTGCATTAGAATCTAGTTGTTGTGCATCATATAGAGCTATGCATAACATATATCTTAGAAGGTAATGTTTTAGGTTTGGCAGGGGTGTGTAAGGAAAAAAAAGGCAATAATAATTTTGATGAGATTTATTCAAGGTATCAGTTCTATACCATTCAAATAAATATGGGAATACAGATTATTTTCACATACACATATCTTTATTAAGTAAAGGGAATTTTTGTTTAGTCATCTATAGTTCTCTATATTTTACTTTAAGTAAAAGTTGTTTTATAAAGCCAGTTTTAAGATATTTTGTATCTCTTATGGGGTCAAAAAATGAACAGTATCCTTTTGACAAGATTATCTTGGATGGGTATAATGTTTCCATTGCTATGTAGTTAAAGAATAACTTCAGTTCCCCTCAAAATTCTCTAATAAATCTACTGTGGGCATCTCAAATCATTTTGAATATTATTTTCCTTAAAATTTCTGGGATCATCCAACTCTTGCCTCAGTTTTTATTTGTAAGTATGCACTATTTGCCTAAAATGCCCTCCAAGGCGTGATGCTTATTGTAACACTCTAAATTCTCATTTCTATCATTGAAAATATCTATCTATCTATATCCATATATATGAGAGAGGTTCATAAGCTATCTCACTTGACTAAAAAAACATTATCAAAATGATTGTCAAACATTTTTATGATCTTATCCCACTGAGGCAGGGCAAAAGCTCTTATCACATAACATTTCTCATTTCCAATGAAGAAAAATCCAGTAATACAAATGAAATATCACTGTAAAAACAAATTTGATGATGGAGAGAAGATTATAAAAACAACTTGCTTTATCCGTAGAGACAGGCATCATTCATGCTAGTCAAAAATACTGTTGCACATGTGAATCAGTACTCTGTAGGCATAGCTATACAAGTTGAAACGAAGTAAACAGATAGTGATAAAACTAAATTAATTGTAATTTATAATTAAAAAGCAAGAATAGTAGAACAACTCAACTGCACTAATGATACAATGACCATAAAATGTTCTTTTTGAAAATTGCAGGTGTTTCAACTATCTTCACGTGCACATTATCAGTAGGAGTTTTGTACCCTTGGCAAGTATTGAGTGGCAGCTAGATTTCTAAATGAATCACATATTAGAATACTCAGTGTATTGAGTTCTAATGTGTTTTCCCCTGTACTGGATGTAATCTATGAATACAAATTTAATATCCCTTAATAAGTCACTTTGTAATCTGTGGAATTGGATATTTCTCAGTAGTTCTAGGGCAGTACTACTCAAAGTGTGATCACTGGACTACAAGCATTGGCATCATCTGTGAGCTTGTTAGTACTGCAGAATCTCAGCCCCCACCTTAGTCAGAATCTGCAGTTTTAACAAGATTTACCAGGTGGTTATTATATTAAAATACTGGATCAGAACTTCTCAAACTCTGGTATGCATAGCCATCACTTTGAGAGCTTGTCGAAATGGATTTCTGGCCACTGCCCCTAGAGATTCTTTTTGTTTTGTTTTTTGTTTGTTTTTTTCCTAGAGATTCTGATTCAGTAGGATTGAGGTAGGGTATAAGAGTTTGCATTTTATCCAGCTTCCAGGTGATGGTGATACTGCCAGTCTGTGGATCACATTTTGTGTAGCACTGCTGTAGCTCTGAGGTCAGCAAACTTTTCCCCTAAAGTCTGCCAGATAGTAAATGTTTTAGGGTTTTTTTGGCCAGAGGGTCTCTGTTACAATTAATTCAGTTCTGTCATTGTAGTGCTGAAACAACCCTTGACAAAATTTAAGTGAATGGGCATGGCAGTGTTACAATAAAGCTTTATTTACAGACAGACCGGATTTGGGCCTCAGGTTGTAGTTTGTTCTCTCTCGATCTAGATGATCTTCATGTCCCCTCAGTGGACCAATGAATGTGTTAAGAATTACATTCAGCTGCAAAAATCTTATTATTGTGGCTTAGGCACACATAAGAATCTTTTTTTTTTTTTTTTTGTAAAATCACCAGAGGTAAGGGATTGCTATTGTTGTTTCAGCTGCTTAAGGATGTTAGGGCCAGCAGGGTCTCTGATTCTCTTGGCCTTTTAAGCCTCATGGTCCCAAATGCCTGCTACAACTGTGGTCATCTGGCATTCTAGCCAGGAAGGAGAAAAGGCCTCATCTCCCAGCCTAGTCAACAATTTCAAAATGAATGGATACTCCTACCTAAAAATGTCTTTTAGCTAGGCATAGTCTTGCTCCACTTTTTTTTTTTTTTTTTTTAAGTAAGGAAGAAGCATAAATTGAATATTAGGCAACCTATCAGTCTCTGTCACATCACAGACCATATATTGAGTCACTGACTTGTTGATAACTAGTTTTGAACCAGATAATATCCTGGGTATTATCCACAAGAAGATGCCCACAGATTACTTCACAGTTAAGTAAAAATTTCAAATAGGCTAGTAATATAATTAAGTGTTCTTTGGAATATTAGTGTGCAATCTTTGATTCACTGTCTCAATGTGGATATACTTTAAAGTGTGTGTGTGTGTGTGTGTGTGTGTGTGTGTGTGTGTATAAATATAATATTAACCATAATAAGAGTATGATTAGTCTAAACAAATATGCTTAAGCTAAAATATCACATTGATTGTTGCCCCTATCAAAATAGCCACTTTAGGAAGAAGAGTTATGTAGTGCAAAAATGGCATGAGCAAGGACTTTGGAGTCAGACAAATCTAAGTTTAAATCCCAGACCAGTGACCTTGGACAATCTGGTTAACTGCGGGAACCTAAGGTTTTTCATTTTAAGCTTGGTTTATAATACTTAACTGGCATAATTAAAAGGATTAGAGATGATAAATGTAATATGCTTATCTAAAATTCTAGCCTTCAATAAGTTTTAATGGTGATTATTTTAATTCATAATTAATCCAATGAAGATGTCATTGCTTAAGTCATTTTTGGAATCATGGATTGGCCTTCAGAACCTCAGTCAAATGAGCTTTCTGTTTACTGAATTTGGACAGGGTCAATTTGGTCACTAACAGTGGGTCCAATCATGTTTCTTATATATGGGCTGAAATAAAACCGTTCCTGTAAATATTGACGGAGTCACCTGTATGTTTGCAAGTTGTTTTTGTGGATGTTGTCAACTGATTAATGGGAGAAACACATTGCGGGATTAAAAAAATGCTACAAAATGATGTTATTTGCTTAATTCTGTAGTAGGATTTTCAACAAATGCCAGGTTTCCAGATTCTTGTTATAGAAGGAAGAAAGAGAGGGAGAAAGAATAAAATTTGGAGCAAATGACTCTGCCCCCAGTGCTGATCATGTAACTTTATTAATACTTTAGATCATAATATGAAATGCATAAAATGCCTTTACTGCTCAAGTAAATGCATTTGTTTTTCTATCTGCTATCACTTTAATATTGTTTCTTTAAGGAATATTTTTTAAAAAGCAAAACCTTGCACTTACCTACATAATATGGTTCTCTTTGATCTGTGGGACGATAGGTTTTATTATGTGTCCTTCTGTAGATACCTCCTTCTCAACGTGATCTTTAATATCTGATCAATTTGAAATGGTAAGCACATGTTATAATTATATGTTTAAAGTTCTTGAAACATAATTTAACTTTTGATCCATGTGACCATTATAATTTGACAGAATTCTATAAGATATTTTTTCTGTTACAGATATAATTTTTCAGTTTCTTTCAGTCAAGTAAGGTTACAAATTTAATTTGAGAACTTAGGTGAGAAAGCAAATTAAAATTCAAGTAGCATATACTGCTTTTAAATTCAGTGGAATGTATAGCCTGCATGTGTTTTTCATAATTTTTTTTAAACTGTTACTGCAGCTGGCTATTGCGTGATTACATATATACTTGGAGTTGGAGACAGGCACCTGGATAACCTTTTGCTGACTAAAACAGGTAATAAGTAATGGGTACTAGCTAAAGAACATTTTATAAGCCAGTGATTTCTACCCTGGGATCTTCTTATTAACAAAATAAGTTGTATAAGTGAAGGTAAATCGGAGTTCTAAAGATCCCTTAAAATGGTAACTTCGAAGGTCATCTAGGGTGAACTCCCATCCTTTGTAAGAATCGTTTTAGTAGTAAACCTACAGATGGCCATCTTGTCCTTGCTTCAGTACTTGAAATGCCTCCTCTTGGAAGCATGCAGGCCAGTCTCTTACTATACAGCTCTAGTTAGAATGTTAGAATGTTCTTTGTCATACTGAATCACACTTAACTCATTTTAACTTCTTTTATTCTTTGCTTTACCCTTTAGAGTTACAAGGAATAATCATTCTCATACCCTTTCTATTGGATAACTCTTTAGCCACATGGCTTTATACACAATCTTTATGCAAATAGTTTCCAAATTTATAATTCCTTGCCTCAATGCTCAAATATTCAACTGCTTACTTGAAATCCTAATCATATTGCTAGTTGTACAGGTTGTGTCCTTCACCTGTTCCCCACCTGGTTTCCCCATCTCGATTAATAGCATTATCATCCACCCAGTTGTTCAAGTGCCAAACCTGAGTCATTCTTAATACATCTCTTGCCCTAACTCACACATCAAATCTATTGCTAGTTGGCATGTCATATATTCCTCACCTCCAAAATAGATCATGACGTCACCATCTGCATTCATCTCCACTGCTGTCACTCCAGTTGAAGCCAATGACATCTCTTGCCTAAACAATTTGAATACAATCTGAACTCTTTACTATGGCTGTCGCAGCTGCAGCTGCCTACTTTGGTCATCCTCTGAAAAAAAATAAAACCATTCCTGCTTCAGGCAAGTGCCCTTGTTGTTTCTTCTTCCTGGAAAGTTCTTTCCTAAGATTTTTGCAAGGCTAGCTGTTTATTAAGTCTAAGTGCTAATGGTATCTCCTTAGAGAAGCTCTAACTTTTCAACCTAAAGTAACATATACTACCCTCCCCATTACTCATTTTTCATTATAGCACTTACCTATAGTTGAAATTATCCCTTTTATTTAGTTCAACAATTATTTACTGGGGACCAACTATGTGCCAGGTACTGTTCTAGATGCTGGAGATACCAAAGTGAATAGAACAGACAGAAATCTTGGCCATTATGGAACTTGTTGATTTCTTATAATCATCCCCATTCATAATACAAGTTCCCTGAGAGCAGGAACCACTGTGGGTCAGTGTTGAAGTAATGAATGAGTGAATAAATATTTCTTCTCTTCCATGTAGCCTTTTCTTCTCTGGGCTAAATCCAAGTTTCTTCAAGCCTTCCACAGAAAACAGAGTTTTAAAATTACTCTTTAAACTAGTTTCTCAAGAACAGTTTTGCTTTGTTAGTTTTCTTTCAAATTGTGATTCCCAGAATTTAACATAATATATTTATATTAAGTGTAGTCTAATTGTTAATATAATATCCCTATTAATTCACATAACCTGCAATTTTATATCTTGGAATTTAAATTATACAGGTGAAAAAAAATCTGGTAGAATTTGCATGTATCAACTGCTTCTCTGTCACAGCCAGGCAATCCCTTTAATATCCAGGACCCAAGGAATGTAAACCAGATTGTCATGGAGGTTCTTGACTAATTTGCTAATGTAACAAAGGATATTTATAAAATAGTAGTGTGTGTTTGGAGAGAACTGTAATTTGGAAGATGTTTTCCTATGTTGTTTTCTAATATTGGCTTCCTTTTTCGTTGAATTTTCTAGCCACTAGAATCAAGTTGCCAAAGTGATTCCATTTGTTCTATATTATAATCATTTTATATCCACTAAAATATTTTGATGTATTTATTGACCAGCGTCCTATCTGTAATACACTCACAGATCTTATTTGTGTCATCTTTCAGAAATTGATAAATAATAGTCCTTTTGCTTTTAGACTTGGAGAATAGCTTTCTCCTGTGTGTTGATGGGGGTATTTTAAGAATAAGATTTTTTTGGCCCAGATCTCAATTACTTGTTTTATGAAAACTTCAGTCATGACATTTCAGAAACACGCTTTAAGCGTCTTATTACCACTTTCCACTAGAGGGTGCTCCAGATTTCCCTTTTAAAACCAAAAGCTTAAAATGTGTTGCCTGTTATGTAAGAGGCACCTTATTTTTCTTTTAAAATAGCGTTTCTTTTAGTTATTTTTTCTAAACTGCACCATAATTATTATCCTGTTAGAATTTTAAGTCTTTTTCACAAGGATACATCTTTTCAGATTTAGTTTGAATGAAACTAGAATATAAAGAAAGACTGGTTATATCAAGATGTTATAATGTATTCCTCAACTTCAAAAGAAATTATGATTAATTTTAAAACGTGTCTCTTTAGTCATCTTTCACTGGCAATCCATATTTCAAACCACTCTTAAGTTTTATTACTTATATGCTGTGAATTGACTTTGCATGGTTTAGACTATTATATATTTAAACTGAATTTCAAATGTAGTTCACTGCAGGAAATATATTTCAGTACTTTTGAGTAAATATGCCTCAGATATCACAAAGCATCTTCCATTGAATATTATGAGGTCATTCTACCTTTAGCACAGATGGTACCATATTGAAAATTCAGAACTTTGGATTCTCTTACATAACTGTCCAAGCTCACAGAGATTGATGGAACATTTTCCATATGTTAAGTAACATGTCTCCCATTCTTCAAAATAAAGCACTTTTGTTTTCTGTTCTCATTTCCCAGTTTGGGCAGGTTTAGAATCAATAACTGATTTAGATGAAAGTGGTTTTGAATTGTTGTTAGAGTTCCCCTGGTGTCCTCATTGTCCAGTTCAGTTGTGTGATTGATGGAGGAGAGAGGAAGGAGACATTCAGATTTCATTTCACTTTGTCCCTGAGAAACTGCTGTAAATTTAGATGACACAGAAAAGGATCAGACTAAGAACTCCAGGACTATGTGAAGGAAAATACATCACTGCATGTAGAGAATTTCAGTCTATACAAGAGTAATGTGTAAAAATACAAATATGAGTCTCAATTACATTTTTTGTCCATGCTTTATTTGGTTTTGGATATTTAGAATTGTTGAAGTTTCTTCAGCTGTGCAGCAGAGGGCAATGTGTATCCACCACAAATGTAAAAGACTGGAAGTTCCTTTATGAGCATATTATCATGTAGTTAATTACAGCATTGTTTTCTTGAAGCAGCTTTGGGGCAAATGATGTTTCCTTTGTTAATGCGTTAATTGAGCAGGAAGTCACAAAATTTAAACTGTGGCCCTGGATTGGGGAAAATGTGGATTATTTTTTTACAGAGTGTACTTAGAGAAACTTTTCAGAAGTTTATTCAGGATAATCAATTGTGGTAGAACTAATAAGAAACATGGTGTAAGTTTATGCTACTCTTTGGAAGAAGGTTTGTTTTTCATTTTTATTCTTGCAAACTTGAGAGGAAAGTATAACTGAAAAGCATGTTCTTTTCTCATGGTACACAAACTTTATAACAGTATATAAATCACTGGCGAACTTATCTGTACTAAATGGAAAGTTATGGCCCTTCTTAAACTTGAGTTATCCATTTGTATAGTGATAGGAAAGCTTTTCTGATTTTCTTAGCACATTAGTATAATAAATACCCTTTGAGCTTTTTGTCAGAAAGCTCATAGTAAGGAAAAATAATCATTCTTTAGTTTTATGTGATGTTTATTCACATCCTTGTATTAATTGTGTGGAAGTGTCTCACATAGCAGTCAATATGTCACCTTCTAAAGTCAAACTATTTAGGCTTAAATTTGCCCTTCACCATTGGGAATCCTTGAGCAAATTACCTGATATCTGTGACTCTGTCTGTACTTCTGAATGTGTAAATAAAAACAGAACCTCTTTCTTGGTGGTGTTGAGGGTTGCCCAGCACATAAACATTGCTTAAAGGTCAGCTATTATGTTTTTGTTTGTTTACCACCATGAGGTGAGATTGCCTTATATAGCTGTTATTTGGAATCATAATTTTCAAGATAAGAACATTTCAGAAATTCCTTTATCCCAATCCTCAAATCCAACTCCTTTAATTTCCACCTTCTCTAAATTCTCCTTTGAGTGGCTCTTCATGTTAATAGTATAGGAAGATTTACAGAAAAGAAATTGTCAATTTGATCATTGATTCACCTAGACAACTTGATAAAACACATTGCTGAGCCTCAGGTTTTGAGTTTGACTCATTAGATATGATATGGGGCTGAGAGTTTGCTTTTATACCAAAGAAGACTATCCATAATTATTATTATTATTTTTTTACCCATAATTATTTTTAAAGATTCTTAAAAATTCTTGTCAGTATTAGTCAAGGTTCTCTAGGGGAACAGAACCAACAGGAGATAACTATAAATATGAGATTTATAAACTTGACTGTGGGGATGCACGAGTTCAAATTCCGTAAGGCAAGCTGCAAGCCAGGAACTCCAAGGAAGGTTTTGATGAATTCCCAGGAGAAGCTGGCTATCTGAAGTAGAGATAGAAACTCTCTCTCTTAACTGCTATCACTTCTTCTTTTAAGGTCTTCAGCTAACTGGATGAGATGTCTCTAACTGCAGTCTCCTCAGTTAATTGTAGATGTGATCAGCCATAGATTCAGTCAAATTACTGATGATTTAAGTCCACAAAATGTCCTCACAGTAACAGCTAGGCCAGTGCTTGCTTGACGAAACAACTAGGCACCGCTTCCTGACCAAGTTGACACGAACCTAACCAACACATCCTCCTTTTAAAAACTATTTTGAGGCTAGATTCTCTTCTTATACAAATATCATAATAGATTGAAAGAAGAAATTGAGTAGGATCTTCAAAATGTAGATTGTGAATTGTAGGAAACAGCAGAAGAGAGTTAAGTAGAAGGGGAGAATGCAGAAGTGTGAAAAAGGGAATGAGTACAATTTTGAGATTGGTCACCATTATTTGGTAAACAAAATGGAAATTTAAGAAGCTCTACTGTTAAATATTAATTTCAGTAATCTGTTTTCTTTAATCCAAGAACTACAATTATCTTGAACTTACAACTTTAAAAATAACTTCATGCCATTTACACAAATAATAGGAACATTTCATTAGCACCTCTTATTCCCTGTGTATTGCAAGTCTGGGACAAGACAAGGTAATTAGAGTCAAAAGAGTCGATTTGTTTTATGTACATTATCTCTTGACTGTTTAAGGTGATAGATTTGAATGGGACCAAACTCCTTAAACTTAAACTTTTTTTAATTTCATGAACTGCTTGTTTTAAACCTTATTAGTTTCATTTATAGAATTTAACTTTTTAAAAGTCATTTCCTTTGGTATGTATGAGGATAAATTTTCTTAAAGCCTTAATATCCTCTTTTCAAAATACATGGCTTTTGAACTTGCAAAGCATAATACTGATTTCACTGTTAGATTTGGAATTTTTTTGTGCCTTATAATTAAGCCATAACCCTAGGCTTTAAAAGTCTTCTTAAGAATGATGCATGGCTGTCATCTGGATTCCGATAATGCCTGTAATGAAACGAAGGAAACTAAGGCTGGGTTTCCTATTAAAAACATGGAGCCTATTAAATAAACCAGGTATGATAGCTGATTCCATTTGATTAACAAAGCATACTTTGTAAATGCCGGCAGTTTTGTCAAAGATTCAGATTGGTTATCTGCTCAAGAACTGAATATCATTAGGAACTATATTGGTAGCAAAACAATGCATTTAAATATTAAATAAAACCATTGAAGGTATATCTGTAACTTTAATATTGTGAGCCTCTCATATCTCTAAACCACTTGAATGTGGAATGGTGTGTGTCTAATAAGGCAGAAAATAAAGGAAAACTCCACCATAGGAATAAATTGCAAAGACAAGTGCATACCCACTTGAACCTTAAGAGATTAGAAGATGTTGCTTTCCCAATGAATACTAGAGTTACCAAATTCCTTACTATAAACATGGTTCCTGGCTTATTTTGAATCATGGACTTTCCTTGAGAATCTAGTGAAGTCTGTAGATCTCCCAAAGAATCAATTTTATTATGTATAGAGACCACTGAAGCCAATTTTTTGGATTCTTTTCAGGATTTCTAGATTAAGAATTATTAATCTGTAAAGCTATTTTTCAGTCATCAGTGATCCATGAGCCTCTTAAATAGGAAAAAAAACTGTGTTGATGTATTAAATGTTGTAGTCTTGTATGTACAATATAAAACCTTTTTGTGCCTTTCTATACTTACATCACTGTAAAATGAAAACAGATTTATAAATTAAATCAGTGTTACAAACTAGTAGAATTTAACATCATTAACATGACAGATGATGTAATATTGAAACTAAATTGCCACTTGCAGCATGAATATGGAACAGATTATAGTGTGACTGCTTTTACTCACTCATGACATATGAAGATTTTTATATTACTAATTGAACTGCTTTAAAACCTCCATTTATTTGTTCAGGAGCCTATTATGCAACATGTACCTGTGTCTGCTTCCATTCTGTTCGTATCGGTCTGCAACATTTAAATAGTATGGCTGTTTGGTAACAAGCCAGTCAAAAACTCTGAAATAACAGAGTTTGTTTATAAGGTGGCACCCAGATGATTCTGAATCTATTAATTTTATTATAGATCATGATGGAAAATAAGGCAATTTTAAAAACAAAATAGGTTCTCATAAGAACTGGGCTTCTAGAAGAAACAATTTTGACATTGCTGTTAAAGGTTGTGTAGGCTGTAAATGCAGAATTGAGCTATCATTGGTTATATAAGTGCAGAATAGACACACTTAGTAATTCCATACTCCTAGATATTTTCCTAGGTTTCAAGGCTATAGCAGAGATAAATAAAAAGCAATAATGATTCTTTAAAAGTTTGTTTGCAGATGGACAAATTCTTAAAAAGAAAATACAAACTACTGACACAAGATTAAATAGAAGCTCTCTACAGACCAGAGATTGAGTCAGTCATCAAAAACTTCGAAGAAAGAAAAGATGAGGACCAGAGGACTTCCCTGGTGAATTTTGAGTCTTTTATTGTGCTCTTAAATTGGTCCACCCTTAGGGGTGTGGACCCTATGCAAGTAGGATCTTAAGATGTGACCCACCTCGTACAGAGTGGGTCTTAATCTTCTTACTAGAGTCCTTTATAAAGAGAACTAAAAAGCCACACACAGGAAAAAACCCACAGATAGGCCAGGAAAAACTAGCAGAGCTGCCAATTTATCCTGCCATGTGAGAGAGGACTACAGAAATGCCTGCAGCCTCAGAAAGAGAAACCCAGAGAGGCTGAGTGGTAGGCTGAAGGCTGGAATCAATGAAGCAGCTTGAAGCTGAAGCAGTGAATCCCAGAGGAGAGGGGAGAGGTGAGCCATATGCCTGATCACCCACAGCTGAGCTCGGGGAGAAAGTAAGCCTGGAGGAGAAGGCAGAGACCTGCCATTTTGCCTTGCCATGTAGTAGGAGTCCAGGGTTGCCAGCAGCTAACCTTTGGTGAGACAGCATCTCCAGTGATGCCTTGATTTGGACGTTTTCACAGCCTCAGAACTGCAAGCTTTGTATGTAATTCCCAACCTATTACGGGTATTTTGCATTGGCAGCCTTTAGCAAACTAAAGTATTTACCAAACAGTCCAAGAATAATTAAGACTAATCCTACTCAAACTCATCCAAAACACTGAAGAGTAGGGAACATTCTCTAACTCATTCCCCTCATACCAAAGCCAGATAAAGATACTATAAGGCAAAAAAAATTAGACGAATATCCCTTATGCATATAGACATAAAAATCTTCAACGTAATACTAGCAAACTGAATCCAACAGTACATTAAAAGAATTGTACACCATGACCAAGTGGGATTTATCCTAGGTATGCAAGGGTGGTTCAACATAAGAAAATCAATTAATGTACTACACCACATAAATAGATAGAAGGGAAAACATCATATGATCATCACAATTGATCAGAAGGCATTTGACAAAATCCAGCACCCTATCTTGATAAAAACACTCAGAAAACTAGGAACAGAAGGAAACTTCCTCAACATGATAAAGGGCATCTGTGAAAAATCCACAAGTAACATCATACTCAATGGTGAAAGACTGACAGCATTCCCTCTAAGACAAGGATGCCTACTGTCAGGATTGTTATTCAACATCAAAATTGGAAAGGAAGAAGTAGAACTTTCCCTATTATAGATGACATGAATGATCCTATGTATAGAAAATCCTGAAAAACCACAACAAAACTACTAGAGCTAATAAATATAGCAAATTGGTGAAGTCCAAGAGCAATAAAAAAATCAGTGTTTCTACACACCAGTATTGAGCAATCTGAAGCAGAAATCAAGGAATAAATTTAACCAAGGATTTAAAGCACTTACACAGCAAAAACTTTAAAACATTACTGAAAGAAACCAAAGAAGGCCTAAATAAATAGAAGGGCATTCTGTGTTTATGGATTGGAAGACTATTGTTAAGATACCAATTCTACTTAAAGCAGTTTACCAATTCAATGCAATCCCAGTCAAAGTTCCAACAACCTTCTTTGCAGAAATGGAAAAGCAATCGTCAAATTTATATGGAAGAGTAAGGGGCCTCAAATAGCCAAAGCGATCTTGAAAAAGAAAAAAGCTGGAGGAGGACTCACACTTCTGAATTTTAAAACTTATTACAAAGCTACAGTAATCAAAACAGCCCAAGAACAGACACACAGACTAATGGAATTGAATTGAGAGTTCAGCGATAAACCCTCACATCTATGGCCAATTGATTTTTGACTAGGGTGCCAAGTCCAACTCAATGGAGAAAGAATAGTTTCCTCAATAAGTGGTGCTGGGAAAACTGGAAAGTCATATGCAAAAGAATGAAGGTAGATCTCTATCTTACACCATATACAAAAATCTATATAAAGTAGATAGATTAAAGACCTAAATATAAGAACCAAAACTAGATTGAACAGCTGAAGTTGAAGAGACAGAAGAAGAGATAGAGAAAAGATTGGGAAAATTTGAGCAGGGGCTCAGGGAAATGAATGATAGCACGAAGCGTACCAACATACATATCATGGGAGTTCCAGAAGAAGAGAAGGGAAAAGGGGCAGAAAGAATATTTGAGGATATAATGGCCGAAAATTTCCCAACTCTTATGAAAGATATACATATCAAAGAAGTGCAACATACTCCAAACAGAATAAATCCAAGTAGACCTACTCCAAGACACACCTATTTGGAATGTTAAATGCCAAAGACAGAATTCTGAAAGCAGCAAGAGAAAAGCAATCCATCACTGTCTTAGATTGCCAAAGGCCTGCCAATGCAAAGTATCAGAAATGGGTTGGATTTTATAAAGGGGATTTATTTGGGGTAAAAGATTACAGTTCTGAGGCTGTGAAATGTCCAAATCAAGGCACCATCAGAGATGCTTTCTCACCATAGTGCCTCTGTGCTCTGCTGGTTCTAGACTCCAGGACCAGTCTCTTGAGGCTTCTCTGTTTTCCTACAGTCCTCTCTCTCACGTGGCAGGACAAATATGGTGGCTGCTTTTCTCTCTGTGTCTCTATATCAAGCTCCAGTAAGACAGTGGAGACTCAACCTGAGTCATGCCTCACTGACATCTAACCAAGTGATCTAAAGTGAATCTAATGCAATCAAAAGTACCACATCCACAGGAATAGATTAGTTTAAGATACTGAAATAAAAACTGCCAGCCAAGAATTCATTATCCAGTAAAACTGTCCTTCAAAAATGAGAGTAAGTTTATAATATACACAAATAAACAGAAACTAAGAAAGTTTGTAAACAAGAGGCCAACTCTGCAAGAAATTCTAAAGGAAGTTCTGCAGCCTGAAAGGAAAATAAAGGAGAGAGAGGCTTGGAGGAGAGTGTAGAAATGATGATTATCAGAAAGGGTAAGCAAAAGGATAAAAAGACAGACAAAAAAAGGTAGGACATATGAAAGCCAAAGGATAAAATGAGCGCATTAATGCCTTTACAGTAATAACATTGAATGTTAATGGATTACACTCCCCAATCAAAAGACACAGCCTAACAAAATGGATAAAAAATTATGAGCTATCTATATGCTGTCTACAAGAGACTCACCTTGGACCCAAGGAAACAAATAGGCTGAAAGTGAATTGTTGAAAAAAGATATTTTGTGCAAGCCATTAATAAAGAGCAAGGTTAGCTAAACTGATATTGGACAAAACCAACTTTAAATGCAAAAAATCTTAGATATTGAAGGCTATTATATATTAATAAAAGGGGCAATCCACCAGGAAGAAGTAATCATAAATATCTATGCACCTTACCAGGGTGCTCCAAAATACATAAAGCAAACTCTGGAAAAACTGAAGGGAGAAATGGACACCTCTACAATAATAATTGGAGACTTCAATATGCCATTCACATCAATAGATAAAGAACTAGATGGAATCAACAATGAATCAGAGAGCTTGAACAATATGATAAATGAGCTTTAGAGCTAACATTAACAGAGCATTGTACCCCAAAACAACAGGATATACATTCTTCTCAAGTCTCATGGGTCTTTCTCCTAGGTAGATCACATGCTGAATCACAAAACAGGTCTCAATATATTTTAAAAGACTGAAATTATACAATGTGCCTTCTCTGATCATAATAGAATGAAACTGGAAGTTAATAATAGGCAGGAAATGGGAAACTTTGCAAATATATGGAGTCTAAACAATGCAATCAGTGGATCAAAGAAGAAATTGCAAAAGAAATTAATATCTTGAGACAAATGAAAATGAGAACACAACTTACGAAAACTTATGGCATGCAGCAAAGGCAAGAGAGGAAAATTTTTAGCACTAAATGCCTATATTAAAAAAGAAGAAAGAGCTAAAATCAAAGACCTAAGTGAACACCTAGAGAAACTAGCAAAAGAACTAATCCCAAAGCAAGCAGAAGGAAAGAAATAACTAAGAGTACAAATGAAATTGAGAACAACAAAACAATAGAGAATATCAACAAAACCAAAAGCTGGTTCTTTGAGGCGATCAATAAAATTGACAAACGCTTAGCTAGATTAACAGAGGAAAAAATAGAGACTGTGCACATTATGCAAATAAATAAAATCAGGAAAGGAGGGGGCATTACTATTAACCCTACAGAAATAAAAAAGGATCATAAAAGGATATTATGAAAAACTGTATACCAACAAATGCGACAACCTAGATGAAACGGACAGATTTCTTAGAATTACACAAATAATCTATACTGACTCTAGAAGAAATACAAAACTTCAGCAAACCAATCACAGGAGATTGAATCAGTCATCAAAAATCTCCCAACAAAGAAAAGCCCAGGATTAGATGGTTTCGTAGGTGAATTCTACCAATCATTTAAAGAAGAATTAATACCAATCCTGTTCAAACTTTTCCAAAAAAATTGAAGAGGAGGGGAAACTAACTCATCTTATGAAGCTAGCTTTACTTACCATAATACCAAAGCCAGGTAAAGACACTACAAGAATAGAAAATTACAGACCATTCTCTCTAATGAATATAGATGAAAAAATTCTCAAAATACTTGTAAACCGAATCCAACAGCATATTAAAAGAAATATACACTACGATCAAGTGGGTTATATTCCTGGTATGCAAGGGGAGGGGGATCAATACAAGAAAATCAATTAATGTACTACACCACATTAACAAATCTAAGAAAAAACCATGTCATCTCAATTGACACAGAAAAGGCATTTGACAAAATCCAGTACCCCTTATTGATACAGATACTTACATAGATATCAATAGAAGGGAAATTTCTCAACATAACACAGAGCATATGTGAAAAACCCACAGCCAACATCATATTCAATGGGGAAAGGTTGAAAGCTAAGATCAGGAACAAGACAAGGATGCCCCCTGTCACTACTGTTATTCAACATTGTACTGAAGTTTCTAACCAGAGTAATTAGGCAAGAAAAAGAAAGAAAAGGTATCAAAATTGGAAAAGAAAACTCTTATTATTCACAGATGACATGATCCTATATTTAGAAAATTATGAACTATCTAAGAAAAAGCTACTAGAGCTAATAAACAAGTTCAGCAAAGTGGTGGGATACAAGATCAATATGCAAAAATCAGCAGTGTTTTTATACACTAGTAATGAACAATCAGAATGAAATCAAGAAAAAAATATTTACAGTAGCAACTAAAAGTATCAAATATCTAAGAATTAATTTAACCAGGGATGTTAATTTAACATGGTGAGATAACATTTCATACCTATTAGAATGGCCACTATTAAAAAAGAAAACTACAAGTGTTGGAGAGGATGTGGAGAATAAGAATGCTTATTCACTGTTGTTAGGAATATAGAATGGAACAACCACTGTGGAAGACTACTTGCCAGTTTCTAGGGAAGTTAAATATAGATTTACCATATGATCCAGCAATATCACTACTAGGTTTATACCCAGAAGATCTGAGAGCAAGGACACGACAGACATGATGTCTGTTAGACATCAACAGACACATAAACAGACGATGTCCATAGTGGCATTATTCACAGTTGCCAATAAATGGAAGCAACCCAGGAGTCCGTCAACTGAAAATGGATAAACAAAGTGTGGTATATACATACAATGGAATTATTCATGATGCAATATTATTCAGCTCTAAGAAGAAATTACGTTGTGAGGCATATGACAAAATGGATGAACATTCAGGACATTATGTTGAGTGAAACAAGACAGACAAAAAATGACAAATATTGTATAATTTCACTAATATGAACTAAATATAATGAGCAAATTCATGGAATTAATAGCTAGAATAAAAGTTACCAGAAGATAGAATGAGGCTAGAGAATGTAAATTGATTCTTAACATGTGCAGAATCCATAAAAAAGATTATTTGTAAATGTTTGGAGATGGATAAAGGTGATGAAAGCACATCATAGTGTTTGTAGTTAGCAGCGCTAATATATGGGTATGATAGTGGTTGGAAAGGACAGTTTAAGGTCATGCATATCACTAGAAGGTAGAAGGAAAGCTAAAAGATGAAACATGGGACTGTTAGCACAGCGAACCCTCTTGTGGACAATGAGTATGGTTAATAGTGCATATATGAGAATGTTTTTCTGTGAAATGGAACAAATGTACATTAATGTTACAAGATGTTGATAATAGGGTGGTATTTGGGCAAAAATACAACTAAATCTATGGACTGTAGGAAATAGTGATATATTATTCTTCCATCAATGGTGGGAAAAAAGGACATAGACTAAGTGAAAGAAATTAGACACATGTTCATTGTTTTACTCCACTTATACAAAATGTAAATACCAATAAATTTGTAGAGTTGGAAATAGATCATCACTCATATATGGGAGGGAAAGGATAGAGGGATTGAGAGGTGACTATTAAAGTGTAGGGTTTTTTTTTCTTTTTGAGGAAATGAAAATGCTCTAATATTTATTGCAGTGATGAATGCACAATTCTGTGATTATACCAAAAGGCACTGATTGTACTACACTTTAGAGATTGTATGGTTTATGAATATGTTTCAATGAGACTGATTTTTTTTTTTTAACAAAAAGAACCAAAACTCAAACTCGTAGAAGAAAACATGGGGAAGCATCTTCAGGATCTTGTTAGGCAATAGTTTCATAGACTTTATACCATAAGCATGAGCATTAAAGAAATAGATAAATGAGACTTTATCAAAATTAAAAACTTTTGTGCATCATAGGACTTCATCATGAAAGTAAAAAGACAACCTACAGAATGGGAGAGAATATTAGGAAACCACTTAGCTGATAACAGTTTAATATCCAGAGTATATAAAGAAATCCTTCAACTCAACAAAAAGAGAAACATCCCAATTAAAATTTGGGCAGAAGATTCAAATAGACATTTCTCCAAAGATGACATACAGATGTCCAAAAAGCACATGAGAAGATGCTTAACTTCATTAGCCATCAAGGAAATGCAAATAAAAACCACAATGAGATATCATTTCATACCCACTAGACTACCTACTATTAAAAACAGAAAATAAGTATTGGGGAGCATGTGGAGAAACAGGAACATTCTTTCATTATTGGCAGGAATATAAAATAGTACAGCCGCTATGGAAGACAATTTGGTAGTTCCTCAGAAAGTTAAGTATGCAATTACCAATGACCTGACAACCTCACTTCAAGGTATACATATAAAAGAATGGAAAGTGGAGACTCGAACACATTTTTGTATAACAGTGTTCATAGTAGCATTATTCACAATTGCCCAAAGATGGAAGCAACCCAAGTGTCCTTCAATGGATGACTGGATAAGCAAAATGTGGTGTATACATAACAATGTGGTATTATTCAGCTGTAAAAAGGAATGAAGTTCTGATACATGCTACAACATGGATGAACCTCTAATACATCATATGTTGAGTGAAATAAGCTAAGGAGCTTGATAGGTATAGGTGAGGTAGGAACCTCATAAGTTCTTACTGATTTAAGTAGCCCAAGTGTGAGTTAGAACCATTTAGCTAAGCTTCTATTAACTTTGCTATATTTTTTGGATTAAAGACCATGTAGCAGTTTGGTATTGTTTATGAATTCCAAAAATAGATGTTGGACTGTTTTGTAAACTGGTCTGTTCCTCTGGGCATATTAGATTGTATTAGATTCCGAGGTTTCATTTTTACTTGATTAAATTACTATTAAGGCTTTGATTGGGCCATGTCAGTAGGATGTTGGGTCCCTGTCCCCTTGGTGGGCAGGGACTCACCGAGAAAACGACACGGTAGAGGAAAGAGTTTAAGTTTTGATGATGGAGTTCCGGGAAGTAAATACACAAGAGAAGAACACAGAGGAATTGAGACATGAAGGTGTCCGTTGTACTCTAAGGCATACTTCTGCTTCATAGTGCTTGTCAGTGCATCACTGTTAATCTGGGACCTCGATGCCCCATAACCATAGTCAGTTATGTGCCAACATTGTTTTTTCTTTACAATAGTGGCCTAATGATGGAGTATAAAGTTCACAGATAATAATCATAATGCTCAGAGTAAGAGGTAGACAGAAGGTATGAGCAACATATTAATGGATAGTCAATGCATAATAATAACAGTACTTTTCAAGATGGTAGAAATGTCCAAAAACTCAAAGCACTTCTCAGGAAGGAAAGGGTTTGGTTGTTGGCCTTGAGAGAAAGAATATAAGCTTCCCAAATACAAGATGGAGAATGGGTTTCCACATAAAACAAATCATGATGTTTACAAGACAAACAAGAGTAGGCAGATTTCACTAGGGAGATTTTTGGTTGCCTTTTTAAATAAATCCATTCCTTCATTTAATAGTGAGTGCCTAATTTACACCAGAAACTTCTCTGGAGCTAGGGATAAAGTACTACACAAAACTAACAAATTCCTTTCTTGGTGAAGCTCAGATTGTAGGATCCTTGAGGTGACTTGCTGTGTTAAAATATATCCCTACTTTATATAAATCATAAGATGCTTTGTAAATCATAAGATGCTTTATGATTTCTGTGGCTAATCCTTCTATAAAATGAAATATCACACTTTTACACATCTGTTCTATGAATTTAGATAACTATGATATGGCTTCTCTTGGTACTGTATGCAGCTGCATTCAGCTCTTGGCAGACATGAATATTGGGCTTTGTTTCCTAGTCTTCCACTAGTGAGTGGCACAGATAAGTTGAAAATGGTTCAGTTGATGCTAACAATGTAATTTGAAATTTGGGAGATTTTTTTTTTTTTTTTAATAATGATAAGTTAAAGGAAGGATTAGTGTGAGGGATTTAAAATTAATGGTCTTCGACTACATGAAGGTTAGGTTACATTTAACATGAGAAATTTGCTACAAGGTACTGATTTCTGCTAATACTTTAAAAAGTGGTCCAGGCTTTGGCTGTCTCTGATTCTGCAGATCTAGAAAGAAGATTTAAAGTTTTAATATTGCCATGGAATGCTTTTATGCATAGCTTTGTCTGAATGAAAGTAAGTTAAAATGAACTAAAATATACTCTGAAGGCTGCTCCCAAGTCTGAAGTTAGAGAATCAAGCATTTTAATAGGCTTCATCATGAACTAATATTCTTTATGAAGAGTCACTGCTTATAAACCTATTGTATGACATATACCCTCCCTAGTTGTTTTTCTAAGATAATTTGGAAACAAATGAGTTTCTTGTCAACCTATAGGCAAACTCTTCCACATAGACTTTGGATATATTTTGGGTCGTGATCCGAAGCCTCTGCCTCCTCCAATGAAGCTGAATAAAGAAATGGTAGAAGGCATGGGGGGCACACAGAGTGAGCAGTACCAAGAATTCCGTAAACAGTGTTACACGGCTTTTCTCCACCTTCGAAGGTAAGTTGACTAGTTTGATATAGAGAGGTTTGGTAAATTTACTTCACAGAGAAAGAGGAGTTTTCAGATGTATGCATTCTTTAGCATTACTCTTTTGCAATGACATAGGCAACAATATTTCTTAAGTATATTTGATATCTATTTTGATAAACAGTCTGATATCAAAGGAAAAAGAAAAAACTTTTTGCTTTTCCACTAATTCTCTGATTGCTCAATACCACCAGATGGGAAGCTGGCATTGTACAACATTGGGTAAAGACATAGGTTTCAAAATCAGTGGATCGACATCATTTTAGTAAAGTGGGCTCTGTATACTCTGAAAGTACTGGGATAGAGCAAGATTAAAAAGCTTCATACTATCCCAGTCCCCCTGAAGCCAGTTTTGGAGGATTATACTCACGACTCTAAGTTCTTTTCCTTCTCCCTGGCTGACTTCCCACTTCTTCAAAGAATGAGCCCTTTAACTTATTTAAAGTGATATTAACTCAATTGTTTTTACTTTTCAGCACTTTTTCAGTTTTAGATGCACTTCAGCAGGGAGAGGAGGGAACATTGAAAAGTTTTGTTTAAGGCTGAACAGCAATGTATCCTTAAGAAAAAA
>JAQZBX010020552.1:0-15307 GCA_029593785.1 Cabassous unicinctus
TCCAAAAAGAAGTTGGTAAAATAACTGTTATTTTCAGTCCTCATGATGAAGTTTTAGATAGCCATTCAATCATGTTTTCAAATAATATTTGAAGATATGAGAAAACTCATAGTACAATGTTAAGTGGAAAAAAATTTGGATGGAAACTGTGAGCCTAATTTGATAAGTATATGTTTACATTTGTATAAGACTAGAAGCAAATATACCAGGGAAGGTTAACAATAGTTATTATTGGGTGTTGTGGCTATGATAGATTTTTGTTTTTCTCCTTTGTACTTTTCTCCTTTATATATTTTATAGTGAATACGTGTTACTCTAGAGTCAAAAGAAAATTAATTTCTTAAAAATTAATTTATCTCATTCCTACTATATGCCTGGCATTGTGCTAGGTACTAGGGAGAGGAGGGTCATCAGAACCTAGTCCCTGCCCTCTGAACTCATAGCCTAGCAGGGTGTAAAAATATACAAGCAGATAACAAAAATATGTTGTTTTAACAACGGCAACAGTTGCACAGATTGTCATTTGTTAAGTGCTATGGAATGTTCTAAATGCTTTACGTATACTTACAACTCCATGAGGTAGGTAGGTATTAACCCATTTTACTAATAGTTTGCACTGGCTGCTGTGGAAACACAGAGAACAGAAAGGTTAATTTTGTAGGGGTCAGGAAGGTTGTGGTGAAGATTTGGACCTTATACTGATACTTACAGGAAGGGTATGAGTTCTTCAAGCAGAAAAAGCAAGGAGAAGTTTTTGAGTACAGGGAACACCATGGACAAAGATACCAAGAGATCAAAGAGCAAGACAACCTTATGAAATGGCTAAATACCATACTCCTTGCTCCCCAGTGAGAAGCTGGAAAAGCTTTGGGGTCAGTTTGTGAAGGGCATAGAAGATCATAATGAAAAGTTTGAGTGTGATTCTATTAGGCAGCAGGGAGCCATACAGGAACTCTGGCATGGTCAAATCTGCACTGGAGAAAGATCATTCTAACTTCTTAGGCCCCATGAAAAGCTCAGCTGAATGTAGAGACAGAAGTGTTCCTCTGGAGACTGAGTGTTGCAGGAAAATTCATCTCCGTTCCAGCTGAAGTAGCAGAGAAGGAGAAAAGAAACAACAGGAGGCCACGTTAATGTGTGATTTCCTTTAGCCTTATCTCCTTGTAGGAAGCCATGGCAACCATGTGGAAGCCAGTCCTGGCATGGAAAAAAATATATGCACAGAAATGTGTTTACCACCCAGACCTTTGGAAAGGTGTTACCGCAGGAAGACACTTGGGGATTCCAAATGGACTTTTGGTTTTGAATGCAATTCCTGTCCTTCATTATCCCAACACACTTCTGTTTTTGCCATAAGAACAAGGGAAAGCCTTGTGTGGCAATGCTTAAGTACTTACATTCCAAGCTTAGTTGGAGCTTCGTTTTTTACAGAAGTCCCTAAACCATAGAGCTGACAAAATGCTGGAAAGCTGGGGTAACTCTCCTGGGTTCCCTTTCTTAGCCTTTAGCTAACATACTGGTTACCAGATGATGGTCTGCAGTGCTTGTCCACAAGGGTTCTGCTTCCAGCAAAAGATAAAATCAGAATGACGTGAGAGTTGTTCGTTAGAATTGTCTTACTCTTTGTCCTTTCTGCTAAAATACACCTTTTTCAATGAAATAATGATGAGTAGAGGGTACATTTTCATTTGATATTTCTGTTTAGTTTTGACTTTTTTTTTTTTTATTTTACGTTTTTACAATGAAATGCAGAAGTCTGGGAACCACTGAACCTATACTTTATTGAACCTCTACTTAGTGCCAGGTTCTGAAAAAGATGCAAAAATGAATCAGGCATCACATGGCTCTTAAAGTCAGATGGTCATGAGCAAAACTCCAAGATAGGAAATGGTGAGTATCATTTAGAAAAGGCTGGAGATTTTCACTGGAAGAAGCTGGGTGAAAGATACATAGAAACTCTTTGTACTCTTTTTGCAACTTCTATGTGAGTCTAAAATTATTTCAAGATAAAAAGTTAAAAAAAAAAAAAAAATGGCTGGCACCTGGGGTGAATGGTCAGGGGCCCAGATCTTAGTGATAGGAAGGAGTGAGCTGGGAGTGTCATTTAAAACTGCATAAGGGAGACTCTTGAATGTCAGGCTACAGTTTGCACTTTACATAGTAGAGAGCTGTGGAAGGTTTTTGATTAAGGGTAAAACATGGTCAGGTCTCCTACTAGAAAGATCACTCTGCTAGTCAGGATGATGACTATAGAGAAGCAAGCCTGGGGCGGTTGAAATAACCCAGGTGGCAGGGATGATCTTTAAAATATTCCAAAGAGAACTAGCTCTGCAGGATGTTAATAGGTGTTACATGAAAAAGGGGTTCCAAGGACAAATAAATTTGGGAAATGTTAAGGTTAAAAAGAGTAAGAGATTCCTTACTGCAGGAGTTCTCCGAGGCATTAGCTTGATAGTGTACACTGCTGTAAGGGGAGGAGATGATATGCAGTGTTTCCCCAAACCTTTTTGACCATGGAGCCCTCTTAGGAACCTCTCACAGGACTTGTTTTCAGAAGAACACACCTCGGAGAATACTGACCGGCAGTGAAAATGGAAAGGAACAGGAATTTGTAGGACAATCTATACTGACTCCCATTTCCCTCAAACTGGAAACCACGGCCTAAACCTGGCATTACTCAGATCCCTTTACACTGGGGAAGCAGGTGCCCACCCACTAGCCCTTCCTTCCCCCAAAGCCCTCAGATTCTCAGGTCCCTGGGGTCATTGCCCTCCCCAGTGCACAGAGGGCTTTCTGTGGGTTTGTTAACAGCAGTCCAACAATAACATCGCAGATGCCCAGGGCACATTTTCCGACCCAATTTTTAAAAATTGCAGTAACGAGAAATGTGAAATGTTTTTCTAAGAAGGGAAGCATTTTGACAGAGTCTTTAAAGGTCATTTTACAATTATGTTCCTTAATTAACCTCAATTTTTGCATTTGAATGAAAACATGGAAGTTTATAATCCCACTCCTTCCACATAAATGAACTCCACCTTGGTTCTGACCTGTGCTCTTACCATTAGAATGGCCTCCTCCCTGCCCTACTCTAGAGTGTCCTCACTCTAACACATTACCCTGTGGTTGGCAGTAGCACAGGGATCATTGACATGTTCAAATTATTCAACGCTTTCATTTTAGTTTGTTAAACCCTCTGATCTTGTCATATCTGCTAGCCTCTACCAGTGGCTTTTGACCTTCAGCAAGTCATTTAACCTCTCTGGGCATCACTCTTCTTATCTTCAGCATGGGAAAAACAATTCCTTCCTCCCATAGTTATTGGGGGAAGGTGCTGGGCACATGGTATATTTAGTACTTGGTGGATACTGTTTCTGATGGTCTCTTTCCATTGATTAGCATAGTGCTCTGCACCTACTTAGCAACCCTTCAGAAATGCTTCTTGCACAGGTATGAGCACAGAGTTGCTGCTAGCCTAGTAAGGATATTAATAGCTTCATTTAATCTCTCTCTTTTGCATTCCTTTCAATAAAAACACTTAAACTTGGGAACAATAACCACAAGCTGAAAACAGCCCTGTGATATAGGTACCATTACTCTCATGTTATACATGAGGACAGCACGGCTCAGAGTGAAGCTATATTAAAATTCAGGTCTTTCTGATTGCTAAGTCTCTGTTCTTTAATATTGCACTAGGAATCATGAGATCCATTCCTTCTTTTACTCTTACATTCAACTCACCAGTTATTGACACGTGCTGGATGCCAGACAGAAGACACATTCCAGCCCTTCAAGAACTCACCTTCTCGTTGAAGGGGATGAAAACTGTGCATGAAACTTATAAGGCAGCCGTGTAACACCTCATTTATCCCTCACTGGGGAATGAGCTGTTATATTAAGTGAATTTTACAGATGGAATCACAGAACTTTAACTCAAAGGCGCCACACTGTACAACCCCATTATTTTAAGGAGAAGAAATGTGGGCTCAAGGACACTGGGTGACTTGACCGAGATGGCTCTGTTGAATTCCTGTATTGCAGAACCAAGACTAGAAACCAGCTCTTTTGACTTCCAACCTCGGATTTTAAAAAGGCATTAACCATCTTCTTTAAAAAGATATACATTTCTCTGGAGCTTGTCTCAAATGGGTGGTTACCGTCTTAAATTTTCTTCATGTCTTGAGGTCATTATTATAATCAGCCTTTTTTATACTGTGCTGGAATGCAGAAATTCCTTTGACCTTCTGGAAGTGAGTTTAGGGTAGTTTCTTCCTCACACTGTGGCTTCAGACCACTCTTTTACCCAAGCTAATTTAGGTCATGTCCAACCCTTAGAATCACTTTTCTTTTTACACACTTACACACAAAATTGAACAAACTGTGGGAGCTTTATGGTTAAGCAGACTTTTGCTTGGCTGCTTGGTCTTGGTCAAATTATTGCTCAGAGCTTGTTCCTTACCTGTAAAATGGGCAGAGTATAATCATTGATCTCCTGGGATCATTGTGCAAGGAGTAAAAGGTGCCTGGAACTTACTAGATGCTTAGCTCCCTTCTTCCCTTTCCTTTTTTCCAAATGTTCAAGAAAATCTTAATAGTTGTACACTTCTTCACTCACAGAGTACACAGAAATAATGAAATAGACCCAAAATAAGTGTTGGCCATGAAACACAGCCCCTCCTGCATAGTAAATCAAAAGTTTCTCTACTCCCCCAAAACACTTATAGTATGTCTAGTTCCTTCCTCCCAGGAGGATAAAGAAGGCTTTAACACAAAGCATAATTTATATCATCTCCAGATCTTGGGCCATAGCACCTCATGAAAACTATTAACACATCTCCCATCGCCTACTTTATGAACTCATATAAAAGCAGATCAGGTGAGCTCCCCTCTAGGTAATGGCTGAATCCCTGAAGTATGTGAAATTTGACCTTATGTGAAGCAATTGTTTTAAATTCACTCTGGGAAGAGAGAACCTCTCTGTGATATGAATAAGCACTCTTAAAGCACTATAGCATGGATTTCATAGACTCAGAGAGCAAGAACTTTAGAATTGGAAGGGACCTTCAAGGTCATCTAGTCTAACCCCTAAAAGAGAGGGAAACTGAGGCCTGGAGAGGAGTCGAGATTTTCCCAAAACACACAGAGTCTGGGACTGATCTGCTCTGTCCCAGGTGAATCTCTGCTCATTTTATGGCATAACAAAGAGGAACGTTAATTGAGGTCTGTTAGTGGATTTTGTCCCTTTGCCTTAGGGCTTGGTTTCCCCTCTTTAAAGTGAGCATGTCTTTGAGATTCCGGAGGTTTGTGAGAGGTGAATAGATAATTATGTGAATGAACAGAGCCTAGGTCAAAGCCCATGTATCCTTTTGTAGCCCTGATTTGACTCCCTTTGCAGGTTTCTCTCAGCCCCCAACTTTCTGGGCCTTTATTTACCCAGCTGGGCCCCTTCCTGAAGAGGCCTTCCTTTTACCATGCTGGGCTTCCCTCCTGAGCAAAAATACTGCCCTGAGTACTTGCCTAAATGATGGGTGTTTTTTTAATTCCCAACAGTAACTCACAAACAAAAAGTCAGGTCTGTTTCCCAGTGCATCCATGTCCTAGTCACCTAGTGAGCGAATCGTCCCTTTCCCCCTTTCCCAAGTAAGTATTTTGAATTTGTGTCTGCAGGAGGTAGACAGGAATAGCTAAATGGAAAGTCCTGAGCTTTTTGCAAAGCAAGGAAGGGGAGAGGGGAGCTCACTTTTATTGAGCACCTGTCAAAAGCAACATATGTTACCTCTTCTCCAGAGGCATGTATTCTTACCTTCGTTTTATAGACACTGAGGCCCAGATGGGCTGAGTGAGACCCCCAGCTTATACATGGCATCTCTGGAGTCCAGCTAGGGTCTTTCTGTCCTCTACACCACCTTGCACTGCCTCCCCAGAGTGAGCTTCCTTTGCTTCCTTAATGTTTCTGAGATTTAAACTTAACAAATGAGCGGCAGTGTTCTCTAGGTTTAGATGTGGCAAAATCCCATTGGCATTTAATGTGGTTGGATGCTTGAGTGTATTTTTATGTATTGCCTGAGGCCTGAATAAAAGTTACAAGCAGCACTGAAGACCAAACTAAGAAAGAAAATGTGGGCAACCAACCTTGTAACCTTAGCTAATCTTCAATTATGCCTTAATGGAGGACCTATGAGGTAGATATCATAAGACTAATAATAATGTGTTGAGTTTATGCAGCATTTTAATTTCCCAAACTCCTTCATGTGTCTTCTAATAATAATTGCTGCCATTTACTGAGCCCCAGCTGAGTGTCAGGTAGTATGTGACATTCTTTATATATACTCCTTTATTTCTCTTCTCAGCCTTTTAAGAGAAGCATCGCCCCCTTCTTACAAATGAAGAAATTGAGTCTGTCTTGTCCAGAGAAGAGACACTGGGCAGCCTTTTGCCCCAGACTCAGTCAGAAGGCCAGGCAGCAGGGGGAAGGTGGGTTTATTCCACATCCAACCATAGCTCCTAATTTATAGGTGATGCTACCTGTGGAACTTGGTGCCAGGAGAGCAGGAGCTGAGCTTTCGTGCTGCTCCTCCAGGGCACTTCATTCTCCCTCCCCCTTGGAACTTAGCAGCAAAGCTGTTGATTCCTAGTTCCCAAACTCTGCAAATAAATATTACCATCCCAATTTTTACAGATGAGGAAGGTGAGTGGCAGAGAATTTGAACTCATCTTGGTCCAATTCCAGTGTCAGTGCTCTCTTCTCAGCACCAGGAACCCACCAGCTAGGCAAATTAAGAGGGTGTTCTGAGGCCTTCTCAGAACACTTTCAGTGGTCCCCCAATCCATGCCCCTGGAGCCAATCTCCCACAGGAGGGCAGGTCTACAGCCACAACATCATCACACTGAGTGAAGTGACCTGCAGCTACTGGGGAAAAAACTATACTTTGGACTAATGTGACTAAAGTCCTGTCATGATGAATTGGCCCATCATCTCTCAGGACTAGAGCCCCAACAACCTTGGGATTTTTTTGTTTGTTTGTTTCTTCTGGCTTCCCTTGTTTTATTTTGTAAAGATTCAGGACTTTGATAGGTGCAGGAAGCTGAGTTGAGGCCTGCGGTGAGATCGTCGTCCAGCAAAGCCATCTGGTTAGCCTGTACTTTGCAGTAATGACAACAAAGGCTAACATTTATTTAGTACTTATTATGTGCCAGGCAGTCTACTAAGTGCTGTGCAAGAATTACTCCATTAAATCCTTCCATAACCCTACAAGTAGGTATTATCACTTACTGTTGTTGCCATTTTTAAATGAAGAAACTAAAGCAGAGAGGTCTGTTAACTTGCCTAAGATCACACAGCGGGGAAGGAGTAAAGCTTAGGCTTGAGTCCTGATCTGTCTGACTTTCAGGACTCACGTTCTCTGCCAGGCCACCCTGTGGCTTTACCCCTTAGCAGCATCACAACCCTGGGCCAGTCTCTTAACCAGTGCTCTCTAATGGGAACATTAACACCTACTTCTACTGGAAGTTTATCAGGACTAAATATGATGACCGTTTGCCAAAGGCCAGTGAGTGCCGGTAAATGTCTTTCAACTCCCTTCCCTATAGGATCAGTGGCCCATAAATATTTACTGATTTAGTTTATAGATACTTTGATGCAAATGTCATAACCGCTACCTCTTTGCCCCTGTGTATCTCTTATATTTAACAACTGAGAAAAACAGTGCTTTAGGCTGTGTGTTTTAGAGCCAGATAATCCTTGGCCCCTGCTGATTCCCTTCTTTCTATGCCTCCTTTCAAGGCTGTAGATATCCAGCAGGGGATCGGATGTGGCTCAAATGGTTGAGTGCCTGCTTCCCACATGGGAGGCCCTGGGTTCAGTTCCCAGTGCCTCCTAAAAACAAAGCAAACAACAAGCAAACAAACGAATAAACCAACTCAGGGGACCCAATGTGCTCAGTGGTTGAGCGCCGGCTTCCCACATACGAGGTCCCAGATTCAATCCCTGGCCCCAGCACCTCAAAAACAAAAGCAGTTCAGAGCTGCTTTTAGAGGGAGCATGGCTTTTAAAAAAAATACTGGCTTCCTGAAAGAGAGAGGGAGAGAGAAGAGAGAAGGAAAAAAACCTGCAAACCACTCAGGGAAATTGTGGGCAGGATACTTTTCTGCAACCTGTTTTGTATTTTTCCTCATGACCGGTGGGCAGAGAGAATCCATGTAGAGTTGGCACGTTTTTGGCTGCTCAAAAAGTGCCTTTACCTCCCTAAAAGGGAGGGTTAACAGGCGGGGGGAGAACTGCTGGCGGCCATCAGAATGATGAAGTGAAATTTCAAATTACATTAGATATTTGCTTAAGGAACAACAGATGAGGCCCTGTGGATTCTCAAATCCTCTTGGCAACACTGCAAAATGAAAGCATAGCCATTTGGATCCCTTCCCCTGGACTGTATGAAGTCTGGGCCGAAAAGATGACCTTTTAACGATAGCTTCCTGCCTCTGAAGGGTTAGAATGTGTCACATTTTTCTTTGCTAAAGGCCTGGTTTTAATCATTGCCACAGTCAGAAGAAAGGGCTCTTATCCACACGGTTCACTTTTTAAAATACCTGAAACGTTCTTAGAATTTGCAGTCAAGATTTTTTTTGATAACCTTCCCTGTCCTCCTCCTGGTAATTTTAGTGGGGCCTTTGTCATTCATCCAGCATTCATTGGGAATCTACCATGGCCCAGGCCTCTTCATCTAGGTGGATGGATTTTATCTTCTCAAGGATCCTGGCATGGAGGCTTGAATTTTTCTTCTTTTACAGATGAGCAAACCAAGGCTCATAGAGGTTAAGACATTGCCAAGATCACACACAGCTAATGGATGAATGTGGAAAAGGGCAGAAAGGTGTTTCAGGCAGAGGGACCTGTGTGGGCAGAGTCTAACTCCAAGTCTGTTGCTCTTCTGCAGCCAGCTCTCAGATTAGGAGGAAATTTGGCTCTAATTCAGTGGGCAATGGGGAGCCACAGAGGTTTCTGAGTGAGACAGTGGCATAATCAGAAATTGTTAGCTTCTTTTTCTTCCTTTCTAAGAAATTTGTGTTTACTAATCACAATATTATTCCATCATATTATAACCCTATAAGGTACCCAGAGTAAGTGTGTGCATTTTTTTTAAAGATTCATTTATTTATTTACTTTTTATCCATTTTTAATCCCCCCCCCCATTTCTGCTCTTTTTTTTCCATTCGCTGTGTAATTCTCTGTGTCTGTTTCCTGCCCTCTTTTTTTATCCTTCTCCTCCTGTCTTCACCGGGATTCGATCCTGTGCCACCTTAGTTCCTGTTTCTTTGGTGCATCTCCTCTTGGCTGTCCCTTGTGTCACTCTCCTGTTATGTCGTCATCTTGCTGCATGCGGCACACCCACGCACGGGGCCTGGCGGCACGCCTGCTCACAGCACCTGGCTGCCTGCACACCTTCTATTTTTCTTTATTTTTACCAAGAGGTCCCAGGGATCAAACCTAGGTCCCTCCATATGGGAGACGGACGCCCAACCATTTGAGCCACATCCGCGCCCAAGTGTGCACATTTGTACTGATGTGAAAAATGGGACCTAGAAAGAAGTTATGTAAGCTGGACAAGGTTACAGTGTAGTGTTTAAACAGGACTTTAAATATTCACCAATGGTCCCTCTTCCAGGACAGTTTTGCTCAGGGAGCACCAGCTCAGCAGGTACTTCTCTCATCCTCAGAAGACCATCCGTCTCTGTAAGGCTCTGGTGGTAAAATTAAAATTAGTCCTGGACAGAGGCTCAGAGCTGCCGCTGTCTAAGCTTAGTCCTTCTGTCCCCTACCCCACTCCCACCCAGTGATTGCAATGGGTTCTGCTCTATCCAGATTCTAAATTTAATTAGTCTTCCAAGAAACCTTTGCTGGTAAAATAGGCTCCAGTAGGGAAACCTTTGTTTTCAATCCTTGGTGACTAAAAATGGTACATTTCTCACTAAAATGACAGAGTCTGGGGGTGGTGAACTTTTGACACAGGGAGCATAATTCCTTTTAGTAAGAATCTACAGCCAGCTGAAGCTAAGCTTGACTGAATTTATGCAAATAGACCCCAGCCCCAGCAAGACATTATGAACTATTATAACAGGGTGTCCCCCTGCCCCCTCCCTTTTTTTTTTTTTTTTTTAACCCCAGGGATCCTGATACTTAGTTTAAGTTTTGCATTTCCACGATAAAGGCTACCAGTCTCCCATCTCATCACTTACTCCTCAAGAACCATTTAAAGACCTAAGCAGCCCCATTGTGGGAGGATTTCCCTGGATCCCCTTCCCAACCCTCTCTCCCTCTTGTTTCTTCTGAACCTGCTGTTTTATCCAAGGGAGAGATTAAATCAGTTGCAAGGAGCTGTTTAATTAAACTTTCCTCCTCCCACCTCCAAAGTTGCTGGAGACTTCTTTTGACTTGGCAATATCTAATCACTGCAATTTAGCAGATCCTATAATTACCTGCCGCACACAGAAACAGTTTGATTGCTGTTGCTTTGTCCTGCCTATTTCAAATGCAGTGGACAGCGGTGTTCACTCTCCATGAATGTCTAGAATATTCTGGCAAGAGGCAGGATGGTGTGAATTAACAGGCAATCTTGGAAAGTTACAGATTGATGGGCAAATGGGACCAAAGGCATGGGTAATAAGCATTCCGAGGGTGAGGCAAGCTTCCCTTTTCTGCATGGTGGCATGCCAGGCTGCCGGTGAGACAGGCACCTGCAAGTGCACAGAGGGCCCTGCAGGCTCCTCTATGCCATCAGGTTCAGAGTTCACTCTGCTTTCAGTCATCTTGCTTAGTGAATTTTTCATTTTGCAAACAGCAGACACAAAAATGTAGGAAGTGCCTAATACCACCATACTGGGATCTTTTAATCTTTAAAGCCATTATCTCCATTTTACAAATGAGGAAAGTAAGACCGAGACCTTCCAACGAGTAAATGGATTCTAATTCAGGTCTCAATCACTCCAGAGTCCACTCCTCTCAGTCAGTGGGTACCTGTCGCTGTGTTATTTCTCTTGCATTATCTTATTTAATCCTTGCAACAATAATGTATTACCTAATTATAGACTAAGCTTATTATTTTCATTAATTATAAGGAAAATGGGACTCAAAAAGTTATGCAGCATCTACAAAGTTCCACAGCCAGCAAGTGGGAAAGCTGGAATTGAACCCACGTGGATCTGACTCCACAGCTTACACTTTTAACCCCCATACTTTACACCCTCCTTTCTTACATGAGTTCTCATGTATTCTGAGATCTTTTTCAAGGCTATTGAATCAATTGTGTCAAGCCCTTTGCAGATTTTTGAACTATGCCGCATCATTTGAATTGTTCTAGTTTTGTAATACATTTAAATATCTAGTAGGATGAGTCCTCACTCATTTTCTTTTTCTAAAGTTTGCTAACACTCAGCTTTTAATTTTTCCAAACATACTTTAGAATTGCTTTGTAAAATCCACGTGTATGTATCTATCCCTGGGATTTTTATTGCTGTTGTATTAAACATGTGCATTTATTTTAGGGAAAAATGGCGCTTTAATATTTAAATTTTGATTGAGTCCCTGTCATCTAAACCATTCTTGTATTTCTTGGATAATCAGGTAATAGGCTTTTAATAGCTGTAAGGTACATTAGAGAGAACTGGTCCAGTTCCCTCATTTTATATATGGGGAAGCTAAAGGTCAGAGAAAGAAAGTTTCAAGGGCACATTAGGACTTAGTGACAGAGCTAGTGTTTTTCTCCCAGGCTTTTCTTTATACTTTTTGTGTTAAGCATCTGAAAAAAAATATGAAAAACTATGACACTTCTTAAAGTTTAATGTCCTCTCTAGCCAGATGAGTGGAACAGCTTCTGCAGCAGATTTCATTTCTTCCTGGGCCTCCTAATCTCCTTCCAGGCAACTGCTACCAGGCACAAAACTCCTGCAGAAGGGAGGCCTCTAGACAAAGGCCCAGGGCCTGCTGGTTTGGAGGGCTGTAGAGTAGGGAGATGGGGAAGGTCCTGGGGCCCCTTGAACTCTGCTTGCTGGGGGAGTATGGGGGTAAGAAGAGAAGGCAGTTAGCCCACCACAGGGCTGCATGTTTTTTAGATGCTGGGAACCAGTGGGCAAGGAGATGCGGGTTTGGTGCTCTCCTTGGGAGAGGCTTTGAGGATCCCAGCAAGACCGACTTAGAGGGACACAACACAGGAGGTTGGAAATATAAGCTCTGGCTATCACTGAGGATTGCTTTGAATTGAGAATGATTGAAAGAGAAAGAACAGGATTTTTTTTTCTTCCATCTGGGATGGAAGGGAGGCTGCTGAGCCCAGGTGAGTGACAAGTCTCCGACAGGTACGATGCTTTGACATAGTTCCTAACTTGAAGGTCCTTGTTAGGAGAAGTTGGCAGGAAACTTTAAACACATCTTCTGAGCCTTAAAAATGAAGAGCTCTTTGCCTGAATGTGTGAGTGTCAGTGACATATGGCTGGGTCTGTTGCATACTTTGGAATAGTGCCAGCCTGATTCTGAACAAGGGGAAACACTGATCCCTTCTATATTTTGGGTAAAAACTCAAAAAACCTCGTGTGGGCCATATTAACTGCTGCTCAAATCTCATTCCTTCCCCAAGATATCTTTTATTACTTTTGGTCTAAATAAACTTTCCCCCCTATTTACATCAGTTATTTTACAATGTTTTAATGTTTCTTGGCGATTGCTTAATTATCTTTAGTGAAAGAAGGAGAGGGAGTGGTGTAGAGTCAGCTACTTTCCTTACAGATTTTGTTTGTTTCTAATATAAAAGTAATACATCATTGGCTCTTTTCTCTGAAGATAAATTGGAGTAAATTCTTATATAGTACATGTAGACAAAGTAAATGCATCAGTAAAAAACTGGCATAAAGTAGCTAGCAAACTACTTTAACATTAAATCGGTTCCTATACTAGTAGCCACAGTGCACACAAACAAAGACTTCATCAGAAACAAGCTCTAAGCATACAACAAAATAATCCATGTAAAGGAATTCCAACATCGTGCCCACAATTGGGCTAAAAGCAAATACTCCGCTGAATATTAGTGCACAGCAGGCAAAAAAAATTTTCAGTGGTTTATAAGAAAAACATAAGCATATCAAAGCTTTATAACAAGCAGCAAAAATATACAGTACCATAAAGAGTTTAATCTTTATCCCCCAAACCTAGAAAATTATCATCTGCAAAGTCAGGTAAATGAGCATTTCCATTGCCTTCAAAAGCCCATGTCACTGATGGAATCCAGATGAGTTTCCTAATTACTGGCAGTTCACCGCATTAGAAAGCAAGTTATCTTGATCTTCAAAATGCCACCCT
This sequence comes from Cabassous unicinctus, assembly GCA_029593785.1. Classification (NCBI taxonomy): domain Eukaryota; kingdom Metazoa; phylum Chordata; class Mammalia; order Cingulata; family Chlamyphoridae; genus Cabassous; species Cabassous unicinctus. The sequence goes on from JAQZBX010020552.1 coordinate 13,343, forward strand.
GCAGCTCTGTTTACTATGTTCTTTCTCAAAGTGTGGGTAACATTAACATCAAACCTAAGTAAAGCTATGCCTCTACATTTTAAAAAATCTTTTTATTTGTAATTATTTTTAAATGGAAGTACATGTGCACAAAATTTACAAAGTTAAATTTTAGTGAATGGTTTATAATAATAATAATAATAAAAGGCAATTCCTTGTCTCAGCCCCCACTCCCCAGAAGACAACTGTGCTCTCTTCTAGCTGCTTCCCTTGATACTTACTTCCATATTTCTAATCAGTGCACTCATACTGGTATTTCTTCATTTATCAATTTTAGGCATTGTTTGATGCCTTTCTATAATGGAAGAGGACTCCTAGATTATTCCATCTCTTGCCCACCCCCCATGAACCTAACATAATCATTATAATTGTTTTTGGTTAAATAAGTATTCGTTTATTTCATAATTATGATTATGCAATGTTTTTTTTTCTGTGTTTTTGTTTTTTGGATTTTTGTTTTGTTTTGTTTTTGCTCCTGAGCCAGGTAGCATGCTATAACCATCCCTCCTTTCTTGTGCCTGCCTTCATTTTTCTTGGAGTTGATAATTGCCTTTCTTTTTTCCCCCCTTATTTAAGGAACTGCAAACGGTTCAGTGGTTCGGCGTGGCAGGGACAACATCCTTAGTTTACACGGGGTCTGGTGACAGATGAGGCTGTGTAAGGGACCAGATCTCAAAGGATCTTGAATGCCAGACTGAGGAACTTTACCTTGAGGGAAACACGGAGCCATGGAAGGACTTTAAACAGGAAGTGACCTTCTGGAACATTCCTCTAATGGCCATGTGAAGAACCATACAGTTTTCAAACTGATATAGAAGGATGTGTGAAAACATGTGCATTCCCACCTTCTTTCCAGAAAAACTGATGCTATCTTCAGGAAACTCCCATGCTTGGCAGGTGTTTGTCAAGTAGCTAATTGAGACTCCAACTCTCCAACTCTCCTGCATTTTCCTTCTCCACAAATATCCATACATTGTAAGGAAGGGTAGACATCGTCTCCCTGGCTCACCCAAATAGGAATTTCCCAAGATCCATTTGGAGTGAACCAATCACAAAGTAGTCCAGATTGTGGGCAACAGGAAAACTTTTCCTCCTACACACACAAATTTTTAAGAAGTAAAAATAGCTAAAATGCTATGGGTAGAATTTGTGCATTACCCATCACCACAAAAAGAATTTATTCAACACCCAAAATGCAGCTTTGACGCTGAAATCATACTCGGTTGGTGTTTTTTGCTACTTTTCGTTTGGTTGGTAGAGAAGAGAGAAAGGGCTGGAAGTTTTCAAGATATCAAAGTGAGAATATAGAATAAAAATTAAGTTTTGAAAGGTTACTCAAATAAGAATAGAAACTAGGATTTGTGTCAATAGCAATGGGTATGAAAATTACTTTTAACTCTGGAAAATCACACCTTACCCTTCTCATTATAGGAGAACCTTGCGATTAGATTTGTAAAGAGGAAACCATTGCTGTGACCGGTGATCACGGAGTGCTGAGGTTTCTGAGAGGGTAACTCCCTAACTGCCTCTGTAATATGCAAAGCGATTGAATTTGCTTGACAAATTCATTAAATTTTATTAGTATATTTATGTATTGTTATTTATGTAAAGAAAAGGTTCTTTTTGTTTTGTTTAGTTTTGTTTTAATATTTCTGCTGCTGCTTCTTACAGTTGGGAAATTCAGCTCATAACCAACCCATCACCAGAAAATGCAGTGGTAGACAGCAGTTAGGTTCAAGCACTATTATCATCATAATACCTGTTATTGTTTGAGCCCCTGCTTTGTGCCAGGTCTAAGCATCTTTACTAGCATTACCTCCTTTGATCTTCACTTCATTCTGGTAGAATGTGTTGACTTACCTGCGTTTTCCAGTGGAGGAGAGAAGGTAGGATTTGCCCAAAGACATACTGTTGGTAAGTGACAGA
>JAQZBX010020552.1:15407-33016 GCA_029593785.1 Cabassous unicinctus
CAGGCTGGGCTCCCTGAATTTGTAGGATGGCCTCTGGTAGCAATGTGGAGTACAGGCTTCTCATTTCCCATTTGGTGAACAAGAGACATGGGCTTCCCTTTGCTCTGCACTAACAGCAAAGAAGAATTTTCCCAGCAACCCCTAGAAAACTTCCCCTCGAATTTCACTGGCCCGAACTGGATCACCTGCTCATTCCTGAACCATTCATTGGCCCAGGAGATGGGACCACCCTTAGATCATGCAGACACCTTTAATGGTGGTTGCTTCCCCAAACCACAGTGTTACTACTTAGTGGAGAAAGGGTCAAATGGATGTTGGGTGACAAAACTCTTTCCACCATTTCCAGGACAGGTTACATAATTTGTGGGGTCCAGTGCAAAATGGAATATATAGAGCCCCTTGTTTGAAAATTTTTAAGAATTTCAAGATGGTAACAATGCATCAAACCAAATGCGGGGCCTTTTGAGTGGGGGATCCTGTGAGACTGTTAGATCACATACCCACAAAATTGGCCCTGACCATATCATGCCACCTGCTGCAAGCTGTTTTCAATTGTTTGCTGCTCTGTGCTTCATGGGGTTCATGGAAAAAAAATAATATTTGAGAGGAGTGCTTGACTGAATTGATGCCTATGTGGCATAGTAACTAGTGGTGGGGATGATGGTGATGCTGAGGATGTCTGAGCACCAGCTTGATGCTGCTACATACCATCTCCTCCCCTGATTCGGACATCAATCCTGAGAGCCCTCAGTGTTTCTCCCTCCCTACTAGACCTCCCAAGGGCTGCCGTTTGTATTTTGTCCTTGAGTAACGTTTTTCTTTTACTTGCTTTCTAATATCTCATAGGCCCTAGACCTTTGGGGCTATGATACCCTGTGCAACTACAATCACATATTGGACACATTTGATCCACATAGTTGTATTCATTCACTTTTTAGTCTTTGTGTCACCATGCAAAGGATTTTCTTTTGATGTTAAAACCTGCTTTGGATCAGATATTCAGAAATGGCATTTGCTCCTGTGGCAGCCCAATCAGTGTTCTTTTATCACATGGGACCATGGTCTTCATTTTGACAGTGACAGTTGAGTCAACCCTGTTGCAAGTAGAGCACTGTGTGGACTCTGGGGACAAACAGAGACTTATAGATGTGGACAGACACCTTGGCATAAAGACACCCTGAGGGCAGGCCTTTAATTAATTGCCTTTTAAACAGTATAGCCCTCACTGCCCCCATGTTCTGCCTGCCTTCACTGAAGCTGTCCCTGTATATTTTATACATTTTCTCTGTCATTTAATTTTACCCATCCTTTAAGGCCTCCAGAGATTGTCTCTTGAGACCATGTGTAGAAATGCCCTACAGGGGCCTGCCACATGGTGGTGTCTAGAAGAGACATTTGTTGCCTTCCCCTGGGCACTGTCTCCCCATTTCACAAACTACCCTCAGCTCCTTTAGCCTCATTGCATTTGGTATGCACCCTGGATGCCAGTAGTTCCCATTCTGCCTTGGGTTAGGACTCCTTGTCTCCAAGCCCCTGTCCTTCAGGAGATTCAGAGACTTGGTGGCAAGGATGATATTCACTCCTCTCCCTCCTTCACCCCGTGTCTATCTCAAAGCCTTGTGCACAATAGGAACCCAGTAAAAGTTGGTTGACTTGACTCTTTACTTTGAGTTCAGAGAAAGGAGAGGGTCTGTGGGTTCGAGGACCCTGTGAGGTCTCATGACCCTCAGAGAAAGTCTGATAGCACATGTGAAGCAGGGAGCATGTGATCTGTGTCTGGTGATAGGCCCAGGACAAGAATTGCCTTGAACAGTCAACCAGACACCAGGCTCCCCAGAACTGCTGCGCTCCCTTCCTTATGTTGGCCCTACACCTTCCATCTCCAAGCCTTCTCCCTCAGTGCACTGAGTGCATTGCCCGACTATGTTGGCTACATTCCTGCTGGGCTGCTCAGGTGGGCTCAGACAAGGCAAACATGGAAGGTCAGAGAGGAGGTGGCCACAATGACAGTTCAGGCTTCAAGTGTGTGTGAAGGGGGCAGTTGCTGTCTGTCTTCATGGAGGCTTTTGACATTTAGTAACATTCCTAAATGCCACATTTAAGTTCTATAGAGGCAGTAACAGAGATGTGTTTATGAGGTTCCTTTGGGCACAATCTACCTGTCATTGGAGCAGGTCACTGTGACACAGCAGTCCTTCAGCTCTCGGGATGTCCAGATACATGACAGATCCAAACATCTTCTCCATTCCTCTCTGAGCCCAAGCAAAGCCAGGCTGTGGGTGGCACCCAAGAGACTGTATAAATGCCATTATTCTTAGAGCCGGGTGCTCCCAGCTCTACTGAATCCCTTTAACATATAATGTCACTAGGGAGGCAGAGCCTAGACAAAAGAGTCAAGTCAGTCCTGGATTTGAATGTGCCACATCCTGGGTAACCACAGGCTAGTCTCTTCACCTGTCTGAGCCTCAGTTTCCTCCATTTTGAAATGAGGGTGGTAGTGTTAAAACTTCACAGTGGGCTGTGACACAAATCAGAGAAAATATGTTTACAGCACCTAACACAGCACCTGGCACACCAGGAAAGGCTGGCCAGCACAAAAGCATGTTCCTCAGGGACCTGAAACAACCAAGGGTCATGAGTAATAGCCACGGTCTCAAACACACTTTTCCCCATTTGGAATTATTCTGCCCGATTTGCATGGGCGGTTAAGAGAACGGAGATGTTAAAAGGCTTTTATATAATATCTTGTTTGATGTCTTCCTTTCTGCGGTGATGCCTAACATACATCAGATGGCTGCTTTCGCCTAATTCCAGTCATTAGATTAGGTAGGGATGAGGTAGTTTGTCCTCAGGGAGAAAAAAAAAATCGATATGAGTAAGTGTGATTAGTAACAGTGTCCATGAGGAATGCAGTGGGTGGAGAAGAACTTGAACTAGGTCGCAGACTGTGTTGCTGTAGTACCGTGTCCTGGTGGATGGCCCTTCCCTGCCTCCAGGCTCGGGAACGCAGCTGCTCCCATTTTCGCACGGGATGTGGTCACTCCACCTGAAAATGCCCGCTCTCTTGTTATTCAATGTCCATGGATTATTACAGGACCTTTCATTAAGAGGTCAAAGACGAAGTGGTCGTACTTTATAGTTGCGGACTGTTTTTTGTTCCTGTTTTTAACTAGAGTGGATATTTGTGATAGCTTTCCATTTTGGTGATATCTGATAAAGTGATTCCTGTTCATTTCTCCGCCAGCATTTGCACCAGCTAAATGGTAGTGCTGGGTGCAAGTGGCATGGAGATGAATAAGAGTTCTCTCAAGGGGCTCACAAATCAGTGTGGGACATAAGTACATGTACGAATTAGTATACTTTGTGTGCAGATGCTGCAGTACCTTGTGATTTCAGGTTCACCTGGGCACAAAGGAGGGCGTGCTCATGTCTATCTGATGAGAGGTGAAGTAACTTGTCTAGGAAGGGCTTTGTGGCAGATGTGGTGTTTTAACTTCTGAGCTGAGTTTCAGCTTCATAGATGGGGTGGGGGTGGGGCAGCTGGGAAACTTGCTCTAGGCTGAGGGAGCAGTGGGAGTGAGTTAGGACCCCTGGCTGTAAGGGATGGAAACCCAACTCCAAATGATGTATTTAAGAAAAGAAAATAATGTAACTGAAAATCCAGGGGGTCATTTTCCTTTCAGGGCAACTAGAGCCATTGTTCAAAGGATGTTCTTCTTGAATCTTTCACGGTCTCTTGACTCGGTTTCCCTTTGTTTTGGCATCATTCTCAAGCTGGCATTCTCCATGTGATGACAAAGGGCCCTCTCCAGGCTTATACATTACCTGGTTTATAACCCCAGAGAAAAGGTAGTGCCTCTTTCTCTATTGCACCAGCAAAATCCTGAGGTTGGCTCTGATTGGCTTGGCCATGGTCCCATGTCCTGCCTAAGCCAGACATTGGGCCAGAGGAATTGGGGTGCTCTTATTGGCCACCCAGAAGGCAGTTCCATCCAAATTCATAGAATGAGAGTGGGGCTCCTCAAAACAAAGAGACCATTTCTGTTATTAGAAGAAATGCTAGGCAATCAAAAGCCACATAGATACAATAGAGGGGCAAAGGCATGGTGAGAGGAAATAGCCTTGGGCAAGGTGAATCCTGCATGTCTTCCAGAGATGGGAGGCTACATGGACAGCACTTGCCTCATTTTCCCTCGAAGGTCTTTGTGGCAGCAGAGGCAGTAGAGTGGACTTTGGAGCCATGCTGTCTATATTTGAATCCTGTCTCCATCATGCAATTGTGTCCTTGGGCAAGTTACATAACCTCATATTATCTACCTCATAGGGGTATTATGCATATTGGGTTAATGTTTATAAAGCATTTAGCACAGTATCTGGCATATAGTATGCACTATGTGTGTGTTTGTTGTATTATTATTTTTAATAAAATTTTATTGAAGTATATCATTCATATATGAACAGACATAAACAATAAATATATAGTAAAATTTGTGAATTCACAAAGCAAACATGCATATCATCAAACAAGGCTCCCATACATCTCCCCAACACCCAATTATTAACACCCTATATTAGTAGTATATATTTGTTTTCATTCAGGAGAAAATGTTCTCATATTTGTCCTGTTAACCATCATCTACCACTGGATTCCCTGTGTTATACAGTACCCTTCTTTGTGCAATCCATTCAGTGGCTTTCATTTTCATCACTGAGTTATGTTGTCATCACCTCAGTCAATTTTAGAACGCTTTTATTACTCCAAAAGGAAAAATCCTATACCCCGTTACAGCCCCCCATTGTTGTCCCTTAGTATTGAAAAGATACCTGCTTGCCATTGCTGCAAAATAGTACAATATTACTGTTAACTATCATCCATAAGTGTCATTAGCTATAATTTTCCTGTGTGCTCTATTGTTTTTAATCATCATCCTTACGATTCAATTTTACAACAGTCCTGCAAGAGAGATCTAATTGTCTTCATTTCATAGATGGAAAAATTGAGCCTCAGAGTTTCAGTGACGTAGGTCATAGAGCTAGTAAATGGTAGAGTTAGAATTTAGACCCAGGTCTTTCTGACTCCATATTTTCCCACCCTTCATTGTTCTCCATAGGATTAAGCATTCATCTGTTGATTCATTCATTCATTCATTCATTCATTTAGTATACATACATTGGGCCTTCTTTATTTCTGCATTGGGTCCAGGTGTCAGAGATCAATTCACTGAGTTCTCTTGGACCTATCAGAAACTATCAGCTTTACAAATGTTTGACCAAAATGAGAAAAAATGTTACTTAATGAATATGACTTATGTGGGGGACAAAATAGTTTTAAAACATGGGATAATTGGGGAGGGTCAATTGTTAACAGGGTCCTTAAGAGTGAAGAGTTTGGAAACAACTGACAGAGCCATTTGCTTAGTAAATGAATCAGCTCTAACATCCTCCATTTACACAGGAGAGAACTAAGGTTCAAAGAGGTGGGGTGCCCAGACTACCTGCCAGTGAGATTATGGCAGGGCTGAGACTAGAACTCAGGCCTGCTTTTCCTCCAGCCCTGGACATGTGGGCAGGGCACATGTAGGCCACATGGGCTCATCAGACTTCTCTGGGCAGTCATTCAGGAGAGTTAGATTTCCCACTTCGATTTTATCTAGGTAGTCCAGAAATCTGCAAGGCTGCAGCAAGGATAAAAGTATCTTTGCCTGGTAACCAATACAAAGCAGGCCCATCGCAAATGTTCAACCAGTATTGCTTGGAAAGGATAATTAAGCCCCTCTAAATATCCTGAAGAATTACCCTGACTTCTGGGTCACTTCAAGGAATTCCAAGATGAGAAGCCAAGAGGAGAAAGAAAGGGGAAATCAAGTTCCTTAAGGATCTGCTATCTTCTGTGCATGGAGTTTGAGGAATGCTGTGGAAGGAGGGGGCAGGACGGAGACGTGAAGTGGCCAGACCTGGGTTTGGATCCTAGCTCTCTCTGGGATCTTGGAATCCCAGTGGCTCTCCCTCTTAGAAGCTGCATTATTCTGGACAAGTCTCCTAACTTCTCAGAGCCTCAGTTATCTCAGACCTGGGGAGGGGATAATAATACATGCTTCACAGGGTTGTGCTGAGGATAAAATAAGAGCTTAGCCCAGTCCCTGGCACCTAGTAATCACTCAATAAACAACAGGCATTAGGTTTGAAGGTATAGTCAATAAGCATTTATATTGGATTTACTATAAAGCAGAGCTTATGCTAGGCATTGTGAGTACAAAACTCACAAACTGGCAGGAAATTCACTATTCTTTAATTTAATCTTCAATCTGTGAGTAAATATAATTATCTCCATTTTATAGCTGCCCAGAGAGGTTAAATAACTTGTCCAGTTCACACAGCTGGTAAATAGCAGAGACAGGATTCAAACCCTAGCCCATGTCAGACAGACTCTAAAGCATTTGTCCTTTCCAGGACACTAAGGCAGCTTGGCCTTCCCACCTTTTTTCCAGAAAACAAAGGAGACAGCCAGGTAAATGTTTACATCTTCCATTTCCTTATTTAAATAAAAAGAAGAAGAAGAAGAAAATACAGTGTGACATTCGGGTGTGGGTGGAATTCCTAGGGGACATGCTTCCAAATCCGGTTTTGCTACAGATTCATCAAGATGCCAGGCCTAGAGCTCTGTACCCCCTTCAGCAGTGTCAATGCACTTCTGCACTGCATCCTATATTGTCAAGAGACATTTTCTTTAGGAGGCCCTAGGCTGTATAAATTAGGCAGAAGCAGTGATCACTGCAGTTATGAATATAACTGTTTGATTAAGGTCCTGCGCCGGCTGCATTATTTGTTTCGCAAACCTGAGCTGGGCTGATTGGATTTCTCTTTCTTTCTTAACATAAGTAGATTCTGAAATTGGAAACATAAAATATTCCACAGCTGAGAGAAGAGAATTAACTTGGGGAATGAGCCCAGGTGGCGCCCACAAAACGTACACTTTCTGCATTGAAATAAAGTCAGTGCCATCTGCGCCCTTGCCGTGGAGCCTTGCTCTGCCAGCAGCACGTCTAGTAGGATCGTGGCAGGAGAGGGTTCAGGAGCTGGCAGTCAGTCACCTTGGGAGGACACTGACTAGGAGCGTGGCACTTCAAAAGGCATTCTCCAACAGCAATAATGACGACAATACCACGTGGAGAGGACCTCCTACATGCCAGGGGAAGCGGGCGGTAGGTTGAAGTATGGAAAGTATGCTGTAGCCATGGGAGTTGAATTGAGGCAGACTTGGACTCCAATCCTGGCCCTTAGTAGCTGGGGAGCATGAAAATAATTCTCTCTGAGCCTCAGTTTTTTCCATGCATAAATGAGAGGTAATAATAGCTAACATTTAGTGAGTACTTATGTGTCAGGCATGTAGGACTTTACATGAATTAACTGAAGTCCCAACCACCCCATGGGAATTATCTCCATACTTCAAGGCCACACAGCTAGCAAGTGGTTGAGCCAGGGTTCAAACGCAGGCCATCTAGCTCTAGTGCCCATACTCTTAATACTCTGCATTGTGTTCCTCTTCCACCTGCCTCAAAGGGCTGCTGGGAGGATGAAATGGGGAAAGTGCATTGAAGATGCTTAGCAGCCTTCCCAGCAGTTCTGTAAGCTTTCAGTACTCTGAGGCCATTGTTGGTACCATTATTACACTTCTGTGGCCTGGAGATTGAGCCAGACACTTTACAGAGGACTCTGAGAGGACAGAATTCCTTTCATCTATTTCTGGTTTGACTTGGTTTATTGACATTGATGGATGTAATTCCTGCCCAAGATCTCCTGAGCTTGTATGGAAAAGAAACCCCCCATGCGGTCATGTCATAAATGATAAAAAGCATCCCTCTCTGATCTGTTTAATTAGTTGTATGCTTTTTGCATTTTCCCCACATGGGGCCTTTTAGTGCCTGAGGAAGAAGGTAAAGATCATTTGAACAGGGGGCCACCATGCTGCCTGGTGATTTGCTAGGGTTGGATGGGTGTTCTTAGGGCAAGGTAGAAGGGGTTAGCATGCAGCTTCGATAGAGGCTGGGAAAGGCACTGGGCTTGGACTCTGAATCCCTGCCTTGGAGTCTCTCTTTCTGGGCTCTGCCATGCTGGGCAAGCCAGATAGCCTTTTAGCACATCAGGTTCCTTATTTAAAGGAGAATAACACCTACTTCCTAGGGCTGTTCTTATGGAATGTTATCAAACATTACAACTTTTTGTGATTCACAAAAACACCTCACCCATATAACTGTTGATATGACTTGTTTAGTCATAACCAAAATACATGAGAGGTTTTTGCATTTAATAAGTTGCTCAATGCATGTAGCTTAGGTACTTCAGAATTAATTTCCATCATCTTCTGCCTCAAGGAAGCATCAAACATAGGAAGAGCCATCAGAGAGTCTTGTGTTGGAATCTTGACTTTGCCGTTTCCTAGCAGTGTGACCGTGAGCAGGTTTCTAGTCTTGTTTTGTTTTCTTTTGTTTTTCAATCACTACGTGACATTTAATAAAGTTACCCCAAATGCTAAGGCCTGAGATGTCCCATGAAAATTGAAAATTTTTCATAAAGACATGAGCAGATTTCTTTTTTTTTTAATTCAAACTTTCTTTCAAATTAAAAAAATAACAAACTAAAGACAGCTCAACCAGTTATGAAGCATTACTCCAAAAAAGTTCTGAGAAGGTTTCTGAGGCTGAGTGTCCTCACCTTCAACATGGGGAAATTAAGACAACCTTAGAGGGTTCCTCTGAAGATAAAAAGAGGAAACCTTCATAAGGGACTTTCTCATAGTCATGTGTCAATAAATATTGATTCTCTTCCCCTGAGGTGCCCAGATCTAAAGAGCCTCCCTGGGCAAGGACTTAATTCATTTTCTTCAACAAACATTTAGGGAGAGCTTAATTTAGGTAAAGGGGAGACAGCTGTAAATAGAGAGAAGCCCAGACACTTCGTGAAAAAGACAGATAGGACTGCTGCCCTTGCATACCTTACAACCTAAGGAGAATGTAATTAAATGCAATTCCAAGGATCTATGAGAGTGAGTTGATAGTTAACTTCATTTGATTCCTTTCTGTTTGCTGTCACTGTGTTAAGGACTCGACATGCCCTGTTTCACTAAATCCCTACAACACTAAGAAGTAGACAGTGCTATTATCCCCATTTTACAGATGAAGAAATGAAGGCTTTCAGAGGTTAAAAACTCACCCAAAGCTACAGAGATAGTAAATGGTGGAGCCCGGTTTCAAATTCAATTCCATCTGACTCCGCATTCACCCCTTACCACTGTGCTGTTTGAATGGCACAAAACGGGCCTGGTAAGGTTTGTAACATGGTCAGTGTTTAAGTAAGGGAGGTAGGATTGGAGCCAAAGGCAGCTTGAGCCTGAGTGATGACACTTAGCCACCATGCCATTGGTTCTAGGAGACTTTTAGACAACTTGTCACTTTCACCTAAGGATGCCAGTGTCTCTTCCAAGGGAAAGCAGTTTCTTCAAAATTACTGATGGATATAAAAGGGAGGGAAGGATGTGAACATGATGGATGAGAATCCACCTCTCTATGTGCTGGTATTTAGCCACCTGCAGGGCCCCTGCAATGGGAAGAGGGGAGGAGGGAAGATAGAAAAATGACCCAAAAAACTGCCCTGACCTTAGTTCTGGCATTCGTTTCAACAAAGTAGGCTCTCCCCCTTCAGGAGCCCTGAGATTCATTGTCTTTATTTCCTTTTCATGGCATCTTTTAGTGTTGATAAAATTATAAAGAGTTTATGCCCATCTCAATTATCATCTGTTGTCTCTGTTCAGTTTGGAGAACAAGTTTAAGAGAAAAACCAAGGTGCCCAGAAGGCCCGAATCACCTCTTGCCCCACAAGAATCGGTGGCTGCATCTGGGTGAAAGAGCCCACAGACAGAAGCCTGTCATGTACCCTAGACAGGGGTCATCTGCTTCTGACCTCAACCCTTGGAGCGTACAGTCTGGTGGAAGAGATAGACCAATAACAAATGTGTTGTCTCAGAGTGAGCCATGGGGTCTGAAGAGCCCAAAGCAGGAGGCTCTAACACAGACTGAAGGCGGTGCTAGTCAGAGATGTCTTCTGGGCAGAGGAGGTTACTTCTCACCTGAGTTAGCCAGGTGAAGGACTACAGCAGCACGTGCCAAGCCATGGACATGGGGCAAGCAGGGAGCATTTTCATGGGTCATATATGACTAGCCTGATAGCCCTGGCACCTTCTTAAAGAGGGAGGTAGAGAGCTGTGTGTGCTGCCCTGGAGGGATGGGCTGGAACTAGATGTTGAGGGGCTTGACCTGTGGGTAGTGGGGAGCCACTGAAGGCCTTTGGAGCGGAGTGTGACATGATCCAGTTTTCTTTGAGGGCTATCATACTTCATGGCTCAGATCAGATGTCACTCCGCATGGAGAGCCTTCCCTGACCCTCGTAGGTCAGGTAAGATGTTCTCCAAACTTAGATGCTACTGCGGTAAACAGTGCTGAGATTCTAGAACTTTTTAAAAATTGCTTTGTGTGTCAGCCAGGGTCCTGTCAGGAAACAGGATCCAACTCAGGTGCTTCAAAAGACTTAACTGAAGGATGATTTACAAAAGTGTGGGCAGGGTTGTGGAAAAGTCTCCTAGAACCAATGGAATGGTGGCTAAGTGTCATCACTCAGGCTCAAGCTGCCTTGGGCTCCAATCCTACCTCCCTTACTTAAACACTGACCATGTTACAAACCTTACCAGGCCCGTTTTGTGCCATTCAATAAGGAATGTCGAGGCACCCAGAGACTAAGAACAGTCAAGGCCATTACCTCCCTTAGGGCTGAAGGCGAGGGGAGCAGGTAGTTGCTACAGCCATAGTGTGCCCTCAGGTGCTCTTTTTCCCTCCCCTTCAAGAAAACTATGAAGGTATCCTTGGGAAGCTCCACAGCCTCTTTCGGCCTTTCTACCTCTGTGAGTCCATCTGGGGTTTCCGGCTAAATACCATTAAGAATCCCTTCTCATTGGCCACAATATAAAGTGAGGGGAAAATCACTGAAAGTGAACAGAAAGCGTTTTGCACAGGGAGGGAATGAATGGGTAGAGAAAACACCACAAAACATTAACCCCTACCCTCAGACCAAGAGTTACCTTTGGACTTGACTGGTTTTATTCATTCTAAAAGTTGAAGAAATAATAATGATGACAACAGTTATCTCGAACTTTTGCACAGGACTTTTTGTTTGGCAGGGTGCTTTCACACATTTGTCAGATGAAGAAACTAAATTCTCAAAGATGTTAGATACAATGTGAAATTATACAGCTCGAAAGAGGCAGAACTGAGACTAGAAGTCAGGCCATCAGATCCTTGCTGCCGACTGTGGTGACAAAGAGCTTTCTGGCCTCTCTAAATTGGTCGTGTAGGCCAAGGTTCATTAGCTAAGCTCTCAGCACTGCTACATCACCGTCCTGAGTCAGTGGTAGTCGATGGCATTTTAATGGAAGCCAAATAACTCTTTCTCTTGGCATTCTCAGGCAGCTGGAGTTTTTGTATTTTATGATAATTAAATACCATCATCTTTCATATCTGACAATCTTTAGGGCCCGATTAATGACTGCAGTGCAAGCTGGGGTTGTCATTAACCCCGTAGCAAGGAGACCTTCAGGCGCCTCTTTGCCGTTTTGCAGGGTTGGATATGGGCACTCGGCCTGGCACCCTTCCTTGGACCTGGTGCTGGCCTTAGATCTCAGGGCCATTGACACATCGGAGTTTTTTTGCCTGTGCCAAAGTTCTGGTAGTTTAGGCCCTTTTCTCATGAATGTGTTCTTATAAAAGAATAATGACGAACTCCACTGGAATCTTTCTAATAGTCAGGCACCCTGCAGTCAGTCTGGGGCATGCTTGTAGTCTGACCCCGCCTGGTTTCTCCTCCACATGGCAACCAGGAATTTTTCTCAAACACCAATGTGATCATGGCACTCTTGCTCCAAGCTCTTCAGGGATAAAGCCCGAGTTCTTCGGCTTGGCACATACAGGCAACTGCCACCTGGCCCCTGCTGCCAATGTCTCCACCTCACTTCCTGCCACTGCTCCTTCATAACAGTTCCATACTTATAAAACATTCCCCCAGGAAGTGGATGTGGCTTAAGCGATTGAGCTCCCACCTACCACATGGGAGGTCCCTGGTTCGGTTCCCAGTGCCTCCTAAAGAAGACAGCAGGCTGGCACGACAGGCAAGCATGGCAAACTGACGCAACAAGAGACACAAGAACAAAAACATAATGAGAGATACAACAAAGCAGGTTGTGGAGGTGGCTCAAGCGATTAGGCACCTCCCTCCCATATCGGAGGTCTGGGTTCAGTTCCTGGTGCCTCCTAAAGAAACATGGAATAAGAACAGACACAGCAAGGGCAAACAACAATGGGGTAGAGAGAAATAAATAAATAAAATAAATCTTAAAAAAAAAATTCCCCCAATGGGCCTTGCTCTTTCAGGCCTCAGAATCCCCCACACATGCATTTTCCTCTGCCTAGAATGCCCTTTAGATACAGTTCACAAGTCCCTTCTTGTGACAGCTTCCCTGACCCAATAGTCAGAAGCTGGCACACCACTCTCTGTGCTCCCTGGTGCTCCAGGGGGTTTTACTTTAATGCTAAAAACAATTACAATGACTAACATTTGGAAAGTGCTCATTGTGTGATAGCATCCACATGGGCCCTTTATTATATTAACTCATTCAATATAAATAAGGTAGAGTGGTTAAGAGGATGGGCTCTGAAGCCAGACTGCCTGAGGTCAGTTTCTGATTCCATCACTTAATGGTTTTGTAATCTTGGGCAAATTATTTATCTTTTCTGTGCCTCTGTTGCCTCATCTACAAAATGGGGAGTAACAGTACCATCTTCATGGGAGTGTTAAAAGGATTAAATAATTAAAGCACTTAGAAAGTATCTGGTACATAGTTAGTACTCAATAAATATGAGTTCCTCCAATTTCATCATAATCACCTTCTTGGACGGTATCTGTGTGCTAGTTATCATTATTAGACAGCAACCATCCCAACATCAAGGACTATATTTGTTTCATCTCTGCATCTGTGTGCATTCAATCTATGGTAGTCCTTCATCCTCCTCTTCCTTTTATTACCATTACTATTATATACACATTTTATCTATGAGAAATTAGAGGCTCTGAGAGGTCAAGTGACTTGCCCAATATCATTCAGCCTTTAAGAGGCAAAGCCAAGGTTGAACCCAGTTCCATGAGACACCCAAGCTCTGTCCTTGTACCTTTCTCTACCATCTGTACCACCAAACAGTGACTAACAAGGATAGGGTTCAGTCTTATCTTATAGCTCATGTTCCTGCAATACCAGGGGATCATCACCTGTCATGCACCTTGAACCCAGTACAGAGAGGTATAGATTTGGGTAGCCTCCTCTGGTTTGCTCCGAGATGCTTATCTAATGCAGAAATGGGCCCTCACCTTTGAACATGTGTCCAGTTCTGCTCTGAGTGTGGGGCTGCAGCCCTCTACTTCAGCTTCATCTGCATTTTGAGCTACAGGCACCCTCCTGAGACCAGAGCTCCTGGAGACCAGTGTGTTATCCTGAGTGGATTCAGCTGAATAAAAGAGTATCACATTCCTGTCAGATGTTTTCCTGCTCTTTCTTTCACCAGGTTTTTTGCTTTGGAACAACTATTGTAAAGGCTGTAGAATGGTCACCGTGGTGACTATTTAGTGCTTTGCAATTTATTCATTCAACATACCTATTGTAATTGTGAGATTAACAGCTACCTTTTTAATTTTTTTTGCACTACTGTATTCTGGCACTATGCTAAGCTGCTCACATACACGATCTCATCTAAATCTCATAACAACCCGATAAGTGGGATTATTGCCATTCAGTGATAAGAACACCCAAGCTCAGAGAAGTTAAATGGCTTGATCAAGGTCACACAGTTTGTATACGGCAGAGCCAAACTTGAACCCAGGGCTGTCTGATGCCAAAGCCCAGTCTCTTTCTATTATTCACCCCTCTGCCTGGAAACTCGCTATGATTTTAGCTCAGAGAGCTGCATCCAGGAGGCTTTGGTGTTCAGGACTTTTGTGCATATAAAATTAAGTGCCTGAAATGTTATAGGGTACCAGAAACTGCAAATATATCTGAGAACTTGGAGGAGGAAAAAAAATCCTGGAAACCAAGTTTGCAAAACTCAAATGAGCAAGTGGCCTGTACTGACAGAGGTGTATGCAAATAGCAGTAAAAAAACGACTCACATTTGGGCTTGATTCAGAGATACACTTGGTAACTCTATTTGTGAGAAGCCAGTGTAAACTGGAATTTACCAGTACAGCTTTGCAAATGTATACCAATGCTTACTCCCAGGTTGCAAGAGTAAAGCAATTGATTGTGCATTCAAGAAGTCCTGACTTTCTGATTTGCTATTCTCTCCCCGACATTCTGTAAACATTTCCTGAGGGCCTACTCTGTACCAGGCTCTGTGCTGCCACCGGCGATGTGGAAATGAGTGACACATGGGCCCTTCCCCTCAGGACATAATGAGTCCACTGTGTACTTGGCATTTGAGCAAAGGCCATGATTTTTCATAGTCCAGAGAGTGGTGAAGTAGGACTGTGCGTGCCCCTCCATAGATGCCAGCCCAAGCACTAGAGAGGTGGAGCAAGTTGTTGGAGGCTGCCCAGCCAGACACTGAAAGAGACCTTTTCTAGACCATATCTATCTCATTCACTGTTGTATTCTCAGCTCCTCATTACTGGACCTGGCACAGAACAGGCACTCAGTAAATGCTGAATGAATGAATTGATCCTGAGTTTCCCCTCTTTAGAGTAAATATTGGGGGGAAGAGTATGGGAGAAAAGGTTACCTTATAACCTCTCACCTCTATCTTCCTTCCTGGCCATAGGTAAAGGGCCAATGAGCAAGGAGCAGAAAAGAGAGTCAAGTCAGACCAGAGAAAATATTTACCCCTGGGAAAGGCCATGTTTCCTCTTTGAAAGTTGTGAGTGAGGCTTCCATTGCTGAGCCCCCAAGCAAAGAACACTTCTCTTGGGAACCTGGTAAACATCAAGGTCCCCTGTCCTAGGGCTCTCAGAATGGAAGTGGTTAGGGAAGGGAAACAAAGGGCCCGGCTGAAGCAGCTGTATCTCTGCCTAGACCCACGGTCTGGAGAGCCCAGGGTGCTTTGCACACAGATACCCTTCACTCTAGCCTTACCCTCCTGGACAGACTGCCCGTGCCACTCACCTGTGACTCAGCCACTCACTCACTAAGCCGACATTGAGCATCTGCTCTTTTCAACATACAGTACTGTGATCACTCAGCATAGAGGAGGATAGGGATTTTCACACCACCTAGAGGAGGCAAGATGGGGACAGGAATATGCATTCTCTGGGGGAGCAGATACAGTGTCAGGTGAGAGGTCCCAGTTACCTGCTGTGGGCATTCAATGGAAGCAAAAGAGAACTTTGGGGAGGATAGATAGAGGAAGGCTTTCTGGAGGAGGTGGCAACTGAGTCAGGGCTAAAACAATAGAGAGTAGTTGGACCAGGACATTCTTTGCCCCCACAGAAGTATTTCCCTTTAAGAAGTTCGTTTTTAGATCTGTGCCCAGTGGCCTTACACTTAAAATCTCATCATTTCAGGATTCTTGGCAGTACTTCTACACAGTTATCAAGCCAGAGTCTGGCGTCCCCACTTAGTCCCAGGGGGATGGCACAGATGTCTGTAAGCTTGCGGGCCAGCCAGCCCTGGCCCAGGCCTCGCATGCTTGCTCCCTTCACTGAGGGAGTAAAGGCCCTGTCCTCTTACTGCCTTTGGCCCTGGACTGAGACAGCAAGTAGGTGGAACCACGAAAGGACCATGGCTTGGCAGACAGAATTTATAAGGATAAGCCTCAGTTGCCTCGTGTAAAAGGGGGTTGCTAACACTGCCTTCCAGGGGTTGTCGTGAGCATTAGAAAAGTTAAGACTGAAGTAAAAGTGTACATAGTATAGGTGATCAAATATATGGCAGCAGCTATTAATACCAATTGAGTAAAATATCAATTTAGTAAAATGCCATGAGGAGGTTGACTCCTAGTATGGGAACAGAGGCAAGCACCACCCTTGCCTTCCCTGCTGGCCTCCTGATAACCACTGGACAGAAGTGGTTCGGTCACTCTCTCTCACTGCTCCAGTGCCGTGGACTGGAAGTCCCAGGAGGGTGGGGGGGACACTGAGCCCAGGAGGCTGCTTCTGCAGCTGGCTTCTTTCCTGGGTTCCATCTGTCTCCATTAAAGTGCTGCCTGAGGACAGCTGGACAAAACAAATGTCCCTGCACACACTCACCTTCTCCCTGGTCCAAGGCTGTCTTCACTTCTGCAAGGTGCAGAGGCCCCTGAATGGGACCTTTGCCTGGATGGATTGTGTTGCCTTCCAGGGTCTTTCCCCTCCTATCAAGGGCATCCCTGCTAGCTCCTCTGCCCCAGAACCACAGCCTCGCACACCTTCAAGGGTACCGTTCACATCCTGTGGCCTTCCTCCTCGTTGGAGTTGAGGTTTCAGCCTCAGCTGATCTCCAGGCCTCTGGGGAAAAGTGTGGCTGGGGTGGAGGGTGCAGAGGGGAGCTGATAAACAATGAGGCTGGAAAGACAGGCCTGGGTCAAATTCATGAGGCTTTGTAGGCCCCATGCAGGCTTTATCCTGAAGGTGGCAGTTCGTAATAGGGAAGTGATCCATTGGGGAAGGGGGGTGTCTTTTTCCCTTCTATCCCAACCCATCCCCCCCTCCTCACCAGATGTGCTTTATAACTCTTTGGCATACAAGATTGGGTTACCTAAAAAGCAGAGAATGATTCACCTTCCACTAAAAATAGCCTTAGTACTGATGGTACCTCTCACTTGGTTGTGCTTGCTGGTTTCCAGAAGCTTCTTTCCTGATTCATGGAAGAGCTGTAGAATCACATCTCCCTTGATTTGAATCCTGGTTTTTGCTCAGTCTGTCTCCTCTAAAATACGGGTCTCTACCTCAGTGTTCTCATGAGGACCAAATGAAGTGAAATTCTTTGAAAACTGCAAACTTCAGCGATGTTTCCTTCATATTGGTTGCCTCGTTTGATTTCACTGTAGTTCAGTAATCCCCTTAGTAAACTATTTTCCCCATTTTATAGATGAGAAAACGGAGGCTCAAAGAAGTTAAGTGACTTGTTTATAGTCATACAGTTAATAAGTGGCAGAATTCACATTAGAATCCAGTTTCCTGACTTCTTCACCCCTTCAGCTTCCTAAGTTTAAGTTTTCTGTGAGCAGAGCTTAGGTAGGTGGTAGATAAAATGTACCTCCAGGACTTGCCTCATTTGGGATATCTCCAGAAACTTTTTATTTCATTTGTTTGTAAGCAGCATCCAGTTAGCCATGAAACCTTGGGCACTTTACTTACCTCCATTGAGTCTAAGAATGCCATCTATAGAATGAGGATTAATAATACCAGTTTCTTTGAGTAGTTGAAGGGAGTAAATAAAATATTTCTCTCAGTTCTCTTAGATAAAACAGTATCTGCTCTGTAAGGGTTGTAAGGATTAGCTGAATTAACACGCATAGTCTCAGAACAGTGCTTTGCACATAGTAAGT
>JAQZBX010020553.1:0-32904 GCA_029593785.1 Cabassous unicinctus
GGGGGGTGGGGAATATGGGAATTCCCTATATTTTTTATGGAACATTTATGTAATGTATAAAGCTTCTTTATAAATAAATAAATATAAATATATATTTAAAAAATATATTTTTATATATATATATATAAAATGGGGAAAGTGTGGGAGTGGGAGGTGCGTTATATGGGAATCCCCTGTATTTTTGATGTAATATTTATGTAATTTAAAGCTTCTTTTAAAATAAAATAAAATTTTAAAACACAAAAATTTTACAAAAAACCTTACCTACTCCTGGCTCAGAAATGGGTCCAAGAATCTGCATTTGTGATATTTTTCCAGGTGGTGGTGGTGGTGCTGCAGGCTGGGGCTGCAGGTTGAGCACCCAGCTCTCACCCGCCCTGCTGAGCTTTCTAGCCCTGAGCCCACCATCCCTGACCAGGTGGTCACTGGCCTTATATCCCCTGCCTGGCTGTTCCAGCCAGCAGAGGAAGATAAAAAGCAATTCTCACGCCCGTGCATGCACTGGAGAGCGCATTTTGTCGAGGGTGAGTCTTACTCCCACCTTCACATGGATTGGTGCCTCCCTAGAGTGGAAAGTAAATGGTGAAGGACGATGCCTTTATTCTGAAGTTCTGCCGTCTGAGCCATAGGTCCAGCTTTATGTTAATTTTCTGTTTGTGAAAAAAAAAAAAAAGATGATTTGAAGTTTCTTTGGTATTATGCAAAATAATTTAACGTGCATGTTCACCTTGCCCTGGCTTCTTTCTTGTCGCAGAACAAGATAAAAACCATTGGACACCTCACTTTTAAACTAATCAGATTTTAAAAAGCTGTTTGGCTGTAGGAAAAGCAGCAGGCCTTGGCAACAGCAGCTTTTGGCAGCTGGCTATGAATGTCATTTCAGCAGCGTGTTTTAATAATTGCGGGGTGGGGGGAACTGTGCAGCTTTCAATAAAATAAAATATAAAATAAAATAAAATCCATGATAAATGTCAGAATCCTGGAAAACAGCTGTTCAGCCATTTCCAAAATGGCTATTTCTGACCCGGAGGTCTCTCTAATCTAGCAGTTTTCTCATTGGTTTATAGCCCCAAGCTTAGACACTCACATTAAATTCTATAACACATTTCAGACGTGATCTAGAATAAAATAATGGCCCCAATTCATGTTCTTTGGAATTAAAGAAAGCTTTTTGCATATTTCTGCTGCTTTATTTTAAGATTCAGAAAAGCAGAGTTCAAAATTAACTGCATAGGACAGTGCTTTACAGGAACACGATCATGTCTGTTCTGCTTCTGGCATGAGCTTCTTCCTTTTCCAATTTATACGTAACTTCAGGGTCTCATTCAAATATGCAGTTGCCAGGAGAAAGCCTGGGGATGGAAGGACCGCCTGGTAACGACGCGATGCAACCAGAAGCCACAGCAGGCAGACAGGCAGAGAGCTCCGTGCAGGAAAATGACTCCTCTTCAAAACATCAGCCTTGCCCCGTTCTGACAATAAGTCGCCGAGTGTTTGTCCAACCCCTGAATCAAATCACACTTCTGAAGGAAGGGTGTGGTAAGCGACCATGCAAATTCAAACCTAGCGTTTTCCTGGCAGGCACTGCAGCGTAAGCCTGGTTTTCCTAACACTCAGCAGCTTTTCTGTACACAGCAACAGGCCAATCAAAACGGCCATTAGAGCAGAGCTGAGCTGCGTTTAATGGTGCCTGTTAATGTCATATTTAATTCAGAAGGACAGTGCTGAAGATGTCAATTACTGTCCTCTGCCAATCTTCAGTCAGCCTGTGGACACCACATTTTATGTTATAGCTGCAACTTTGAGGGAAAATAAACATATTCTGTTCGTACTCCCAGATAACTCCAGCAGGGTCCTTCTGCCCCTTTAAATCTGCACCGGTCTAGCCAGTCCATCTGGCCAGGTTTCTGTAGTGATCTTGCCCAAGATGTGAGGAGACACTTGCACTTGAAAACAAAATCCCAAAGTGAGCTGAAAAATGCCGTGAGTCTTATCATGTCTGCCAGGAGGCAAAGGGCTGCAGTAGAACCCAATTATCCTATTGGATTTTCAGACTTGATAATGCTGCTAAATCTATTTTACCACCCAATTCAATTTGGAATCAGGGACCAGGAAGCATTTATGATAATTAAAAAGGGGAGGCTACTATTGAAACGAGGTACAAGGTAGCAATGATAATGCTTCTGGCTTCCCCCAAGCATAAATTCAGCATGTGACTGATGAATGGTATGCTTTAATTGATTTATTCAGGCTGTACACTCTTATTCTGATCCTCAAAAGGCAAAAAGTTTTAGGTAAACATGTATACAGATTTTTAAAACACATTTTATTATATAAAATAAAGATTATTATATAACCTCCTATATATCATTAAGAAATAAGAGTAAAAACATTAAAATGGACAAAATATATGAACAAGCAACCCATAGAAAACTTGAGTGTCTAAAAACATGAAAATATGTTCAAATATAAAAGGAATCAGAAATGCAAATCAAAATACCATTTCATAATTATCAAATTGGCAAACATTTAAGTCTAATATATCAGGTTTGGGGAAATTTGGGGAATTCCTTATACCGCTGGGATGAAAATTGATGCAACAACTTTGGAGAGTAATTTGGCACTGAATTTGAAGATGCATGTGTCTTTTGCCTAGAAGATTCACTTTTGGGCTTATATCAGAAAATGTTGTTTTGGGTTGAATTGTGTACCCTAAAAAGTTATGTTCAAATCCTACACCAGTACCTGTGAATGTGACCTTTGGAAATAGTATCAATGCAGACAGAATTAGTTAACTTAAAATGAGGTCACACTGAAGTAGGGCAGGTCTTTAATCAAAACAACTGGTGTCCTCATAAGAAAGATAAAGAAGACACAGACACACCCAGGAGAAGGCCACGGGATGATGGAGGCAGACACCGGGGTGGTCACCTACCAGCCCAGGAAAGCCAAGGATTTCCAGGACACCAGAAGCTGGAGGCTTCAGAGGGAGCACGGTCTCGCGGATTCCAGGCTCGCACCCTCCAGAGGCGTGAGACACTCCATTTCTGCCGTCTAGACCAGCCGGTTTGCTATGCTTTGCTGCAGCAGCCCAAGGCGACTACGACACATGGGTATAAAGCAGATTTAATGCTGTGAAATCAGGTTTATTTCTTTCAGATTTCTATTTTGACATAACTTCAAACTTGCAGAAAAGTTGCAAGAATAGTACAAAGAATTCATGCAGATATCCCAGTGCTAGCCCATTGTTCACACTCTTGTTCTATCTATACTGCTATTTTTTAAGTCATTTGATAATACGTTGCAAACATGATTTCCCTCTTATCCTATAGATATACCAGTGTGTTTCCTAAAAGCAAAAACATTCTCTCACTGAACCAGAGCATAAGTATCAATATCAGGTGTTAAAATCTGGGCTGAGCTGAGCTTCCAGGTATCAGAGAAGACTATTAGGACAACAGCCAAAGTGAAAGTAGCAGCCAAGTCTTTAATCACTTACTGCGCTAGTATAAGCAAGCGGCTCAACAGAAAATGCTGGCTCCCTCCGTGCTCCACCTCCCCCACGGGCTGGTGCCAGGTGAGGCCAGGTGGATTGGGTCAGGCACTGGACATGTCTCACTGCCAAGGACGCCCCAAACAAATGGCTTCTGCAGTTTTATGGACCTGGCATTGGGGACAGGGGTGAAGAAGGGGGGCAGAAGTGGTGAGAAAAGTCAGAAAGGAGCAAAGCTTCTTCAAGTTCCCCTCCCCTCAGCACGCTGCAGCTACCTACCAGCACTCCACCTGGCCCAAGGCAAATAAACAATTTGACTAAGTTCAGTTAGACGACTTGGCCAAGCTGAACCCACCGAGATGCCTCCTAGGAGTTGAGGGGTTATGACTTGAAGACCAGTTAGTTAGCTCCAAGCATTGGCTGGTGAGGACACCTGGGACGGGACTGGTCAGCCATGGTGCACCGCGTATATTGAGGAGCAAGCAGGGAGCTCTGGCTTCCAGGAGAGAGGTTGGGATACAAGTGGAGCAAATGGTAAAGAAAACAAGAGCACAAAATCGTAGTGAGAGCCAGAGAGTACAGGGCAGAGCAAGACACGAGAGAGGGAGGAATAACAGAGAGGAAGAAAGAGTTGGAAGGACTCATGTTTATTTATTTTATTTTAGATGAGAAGAAGAAATCGCCTTGATGAACCATCACAGGGAGGGGTTGGCAGTAAAGCGCCAGTCCAAGGTTAGTACACTGTGTGTCACGGAGGAACTCCATAATTTACAGCAAGATGAGGGAACGAGGCATGAAGCATTCTTTTAAAGTCCTTATATTGTATTCTTTCATGATAATATTTGCATGCCTAATATTTTCTAATATTGCTAAAATTGCCCCTCAGTGCCCCAACTGACAAAGGAGAGTCTAAGTGGATGTCATGACTGGCTGTGCAGGTTCGAGGCCCCAGTGAGGAGGGTCCTGGCCGTGACCACAGGCCCAGACGACCCAGAGATCCAGAGACGCAGGGCAGGGATGGGGAGGAGCTGACAGTAAAGAGGGGACAGAGAGAGAATAAGATAATAAATATGTAAAAAGAGGTGGTCGATGCTTTGGGGAGTGTAGAAGGGGAGGAGAAGCAAGGGGAGGGTCACGTTTCCAAGTAGAGCTACCTAGTGGCCTAATGAGGAAGGGCTGCTTCTGCAAGAAGCAGCAGAGGCTACAGGAGTTGCCCAGAGTTGCACCTGGGGGACGGGCCACAGGCAGATGGATCAGTCAGCACCTGAACCCAACGTGGGCTCACGCCCACCCTGTTTAAGATCAGCCAGGTGTGCCCGCCCTATACGACTTGAGTGGAGTGAGGGAAAGAGCGCTAACGGGAGTGAAGCCGGTTCTTTGAGAGCCTTGTAAGCATTTGGCTTTAATTATTAGTTGAGATGGTCGCCTTTGGAGGGGTTAGGACAGAGAAAAGGCTATCTGACTTAATTTTGTCAAAGCATTTTATTAAGGAAAACTTCAACACCACAGTAAAGAGAACGGTATATCAACCCCCCAGCACCCACCTCCAAGCTTCAGGCACCACTCACCTGTCACCCACCCACCGCCATTTTGTTTTCTCACTGCATTGTGAAATGCACACGTCTTAGAGGTACACCTTACATGTGCATCTATGGTGTATCAGTCCCTACAGCTGCTGTAACAAATACCACCACCTGGTTGCCTCAGCACAAAAGAGTGTGCTCTCTCAGTGTTCTGGAGCCGGAAGTCTGAAACAAGTTGTTGGCAGGCCGTCTCCCTCCGAAGCACCAAGGGCAGGGTGCTTCCTGGCCTCGTCCTAGTTTCTGGAGACTCCAGAGCTCCCCTGCCTTTAGCCACACAACTCCAGTCTCTGCCTGTCTCCACACGGCTATCTTACCTGGGCTCTGCTGTGTCTCCAAACCTCTCCCTGTAAGAACCCCAGTCACTGGATTTACTCCATGATTTCCCAATAAGGTCACTTCCACAGGTCCCGGGCGTTAGAACTTCAACATATCTTTTCAGGGGACACAGTTCAACCTGTAAGAGTAGCCAATAGCCAAATACAGGGCTGGAACATTCCCTTACCATCTGAAAGCTTCCCGCGCTCCTTCCCTCTCAAGCCCCTTCAACCTGAGAGGAAATGACTATTCGCACATCTCATCCTAGACTTCCTCCTGCTGCTCCCGGACGGCTAACCTGTTTCCAGGAGCGACGCTTCTGCAAGGCCCAGCTCATGTACGAAGATTCCATCGCCCTCTGGAAATCTTTTCACTAAGGTGACTTTGAGTCCACAATTACTTTTTAAACTTTATAAAAAAGGGGTATGATTTTGTTTATTTGTTTCTCCCCTTGTTACCACCAGAGCAACAGACTGTCCCACCTTCTCTTCTCACCTGTGTGGAAACGCTGCCTGGACCAGAGGGTGGGAGCAGACAGAAGCGAGATGGGCACCGGGACTGAGCCAGATCCTCAATCCAGGACTGACCCAAACAGGATAGACGGCTTAGAGATCCTCCCGGAAGACAACAGGGAGTGTCGGGAGATGAGGAGGGCAGCGTCGGGGCTCCTTTCCGTCTTTGCTGGCGGAAGCAAGGCAGTTTGGAGAAAGTGGCTTTTGGCCTGCATGACAGTCCTGACCGAGAAAGGCTGGGAAGCCGGGCTTCACGGATCCTGCCCGCAGAGCCCAGGATGTAGGTGTGGGAGGGAAGGTGTTAGTCCCAGTGTACAGGTGTGCTCTTGATGACACTAATCACTTTTCTTTTTTAAAGATTTATTTTATTTATTTCTCCCCACCCCCTCATTGTTTGCACTTGCTGTGTCTGTTCGCCTTCTTTGTTTCTTTAGGAGGCACCGGGAACCGAACCCGGGACCTCCAATGTGGGAGGGAGGCACCCCCTCTCCCTGCTTTGTTGTGTCTCTTGTTATGTTTTTCCTCTTGTGTCCCTTGTTGCGTCATCTTGTCCCATCAGCTTGCCGCACCTGCCCGTCACGCCAGCTCGCGGTCCTGCTCGTCCTGTTTAGGAGGCACTGGGAACCTCTGCTCCCTGCTTTGTTGTGTCTCTCATTATGTTTTTCTTCTTGTGTCTCTTGCTGCATCATCCTGCTGCATCAGCTTGCCATGCCCCCTGTCATGCCATCTCACTGTCTTCTTTAGGAGGCACCGGGAACCAAACCCCGGACCTCCCATGTGGTAGGTGGGAGCCCAATCACTTGAGCCACATCCTCTTCCCAATTTTATTTTAACATAATCCTGAGAATCCTGATACTATTCACTATGCAATATCTTCTCTGCTGAAAAGCTTCTGGGATGCTTGTCTATGTCCTGCAGTTTTAAGTCATTAAATCTCTACCTTATAAAAGGAAACACTCCATTTGAAGTCCAGCTGGGTTTGGGTCAAGAATTCCCTTACAGCATACAGTGCCTGACAGCTTTCCAGTTCCTGATTCTAGTCCTTTGGGAGGCTGAAGGACACCCGCTGCCCTTGGGTCGCAGAAGGTAGGCCAATATTGAAGAAATTCCCCTTTGTGTAACTTAGGCTATTTTAAGTAGGTTTCTTTTACAGGCAGTCAAAGAATCCTAACAGACATAGGAAGAACATAGCATTGATGATTACAGATTTGAAGCTTGGCTTTAGAGAATACTGCCTGTAGCATAACTGGCGCACACTTCTAGTTTCTCATTTCCACCTTTCCCACTGCCCCTACTTTAAGTACCACCATCTGAACTGAAATGGCATCACATATTTGGATATGGCATTGCAATTTCCAACTTGTTCAGGACATATATTTAGCACAGATGAGTGCATATAAGACTTATTTATGTTCCAGACTGGCTTATCATCTTGGTCCAGCATGTAAAGAGCTTGGGAGGTGTCACTCCTGTTCTCACAACAAGAAAAAAGCTGAAAAAACTGAAAATCAACAACTCTTCTTAGATCTCTCAGAGCATTAAGGCCACAAGACAACCCCCCACCCAATGATTGAAAAAGGGAGA
Organism: Cabassous unicinctus; assembly: GCA_029593785.1. NCBI lineage: Eukaryota > Metazoa > Chordata > Mammalia > Cingulata > Chlamyphoridae > Cabassous > Cabassous unicinctus. The sequence goes on from JAQZBX010020553.1 coordinate 7,488, forward strand.
GCCCAGAGAGGCACGGCTCACGGGGAGTAGAATCCTCTACTGGAGCCAGCAATGACCAGGCGTCCTTATAGGGTAATTGACTAATTGCTGGACACCAGGCGGGATGCTGGCTTGAGAGAGAGAATTCCTGGGCCCAGTCTCGGGGGAGGCATGCTTTCATGAATTTTACCTCCAGGAGCCCCACAGGAAGAGCAGAAAAATGTCTCCTTTGTGATTCCAGAAGTGGGAAGGGAAAATCAACCATTTAAAAATAAGCCCATAGAGTTTTTTCCTTAACAAAGGCCTCCCCTCAAAGGAAACTATTTTCTAGAGCCTAACTGATGTGCGGGAAGGAATTACCCAACTCTAACCCCATCTGGCTTTCGGGTCTCACCTAAGGGGTTTTAAAAAACTAAAAAGCTGAGAAGCACTTGTGAAGATCACAGCCCAGGACACAGGTCCCATAAGACAAATTTCAGTGCAGGATTATAAAATGCTTCCCCTCTCACGGACCTCACCACCACACCAGCAGGGCTCCTGCGTGACAACAGGGCGATGCAGCTGAATTAACTGCAAGGAGAGGTCCTATTTAAGAAGGAGTCTCTAGGGAAACCCAAAGACAAAAACAAACTAGGTCATTGAACATAGAGGACTTTTAAAAAACACCTATTTTTAAATTTTTTTCTTATTATTAAATGAAATTTTAACAAAGCCATAGTTACAGTGAACTATCCAGTGACTTCCCCATTACTCTCAACTTCAAAGGCTTTGCAACTCTCTGGCTTGATTGCTACATTTCCTACAAATGCAGAAGCTAATGGGAACATCTTTGTGTTCTATACAAAAGGATTTTTGTTTTTAAAAACTTTTTATTAAAAGTAACATGGACTAAATATCAATAGTGTTCACAAGTAGAAATTCTAGCAGGAACTTCTTTAGCTCATTTTTAAATTCCATGTAGCTTTTTATTGACCACTGTGTGAAAATTGCTGAGCTAGGCATTCTGATTATATTTAGATAATTACAATTACCTTGGATTTTATGCTGTTCAATATTTGAATATAGTTTGCTATAGATTACACCTGTCCCTAAAATCTTGTTTATATCTACAAGACCATGTTATTGAAGGTAGTACCAAAGTGTACCCATTTTGTTCATTAATTTAGTAACAAACAATGTAGTGTAAATTGGAATACATAAGAGATCTGAGTGAACTCTTTCTTGGATGCAGTACTGTTTACAGAGTCTGAATTTTATATTATTGATTTCAAGCTAAAAAAAAGACTGAAGAGAACATGAAGAAATACTGAGTGAAAAAAAAATGATGAAGGAGAAATACTGTATGAAGTAGAATAATAAAAGGTAGAAAAATGAAGGAAATGGACTCATAGATTGCAAGCAATAGGTTATTAAATAGAAGATAGTTTTTAAAAGTATGTGTGGTAGTTTGCAACTTTTGTGGACCCCGGAAAACCATGTTCTTAAATTGGTCCATTCCTGTGGGTGTGAACTTATTGCAAGTGGGACCCTTAGGTTAGATAAGATTCAGTTCAAGGCTGTGTGATTAGGTCATGTGATTGCTTCAGTAAGGAGTAGCCCAGGGTGGGTTTTAAACCTCCTGCTGGAGTCCTTTATAAATGCGATGAATACACACAAAAAAGGCCTCAGAGACAGAGAAACCCCCAGAGGCTGAGGGAGAGGGTCCCAGAGGCCGGAGGCTGGAATCAGCGGAGCACAGAGGCACAGAGCGAGACCCCTGGAAGCTGAGAGAGGCAGCCTTGGAAACCAGAAAGCTGAAAGTGACCAGACACAGAGGAGAAGGGAGACTGATTTGGACATTTTCCCAGCCTCTGAACGCTAAGCTTGTAACCTATCAACCCATGTCTGGTATACTGCCTTGGCAGCACTTAGCAAACTAAAACTGTGAGATGGGAAAACTCAGCCTAGTCACTGCCCCAAATAATTTGATGGTTTTTCAGACTGGCAGATTTTGGTACAGAAATTCCATCACTCTGGTATTTTTTATGAAGTCCAGTTCTTGACTGGAGAAAAGTTTGAAACATGGAAATACTGTATCCAATGTTGTGTAAATAAAGCGTGTTCCTCCGGGAGTTTGGTGGTATTTCCAATGTAACATAAAAAGAAAGTCAACCACGCCCTGATACGGTAACTGTTTTTCCTAGACAGAAGGTTTTCAGAGGTAGAAAAAAGTTTATTGTGAATATTTTTATGTAAGTGTCATAGCAGATGATAAAACATGAAGCCAAAATTCAATTAAAAACCTGAGTTCGGTGTGTCATCACCAGATTCCTTGATAGATTTTCTCATTTACAAAGGAGCTTTATTTTTAAAGCAGGACTACGTTACAAGATCCCCAAACAATACGTGGTTTTAGATAACTCAGTCAAAATCTGGTCACTTCATTAGACGGGAAGCTCCCAAGCACAAGGATGTCTGCACCTAAAAGGTTGGAATCATTTGCCCTTGACGTCATACAGCAGCTTCTAATCATCTCCACATTATTTTCTAAATGGTTATAAGAAAGTTTGAGATCATTTCCTGAAGAGAAAAATTCACCATTTCATAGGTTTCTAAGTCCATTTTTTTTTTCATTTCATTTAAAAAATATTTACCCCTAAGCTACCGTGTCCTCTTCCCTTGGTATTTGAAGGCCGGCTGCCAATGGCTCTCCCTGCGCCTGCTGCTGGCTTGTAAGAGAAGATGCCAGCGCCTAAGGGTCCCTTAACTCTCCATCTTTTCCTTCAAGTCAGCGCTAAACTTTCCAAAGTAAGATCTTTCTTCTACAGAATAATGGGGAATGGCCTTAGATCCACCTTTTTTGGCCTCTGTTAACTATGTTGGAGGGGGTGAGGCGCCACCCGGATCTGCCCCGGATCAAAGGCGTGCGCAGCTGCTGGGATGCTCTCTCCTCCCCCACCCTCCCCTGGAGCAGCCAGCCCACAGCAGGTAAGTGGGGAGGGGGTAAAGCCCAGCCTTTTGCCCCAGTGCTCCCTCTGCCCCCCCTGCTTCCCTCCCTCCCCGAGTAACAGACGGCGTCCTCCTCAGAGACCGCTGCCGCAGGACCCCTGCGCCAGCAGAGCCCTTCTGAAGCCAGGTTCTTCCCATTCTCAGTTTTGCTCTCCACGTAGAATTCAAGCGCCCTTGCTGTTTTCTCCTACATCTTTGCACGCCTCCGAGAAAACATTAGGAAATGACATTTTCCCTCGTGAAGCTGATGGCTAGGAGTCATGACTGGCTATTTACCTAGTGTCTACCGTAGACATGCAGAACAGTAATCCTAAGGTGGCCCTTTTCCTTCAGACCAGACAGTAAGAGGAGGGAGAAAACGGGCACAGCCAGAAATAAAACAGACGAGTGCCGCAGATGCCACGAAACTCCCCCCGACTCCAGGACAGAGCACGAACGGATGCTGAGGCAGGAAGAGCTAAACCATTCCAAACAGGAAAATCTGGAAAATCCCTCCACTATAATTATACTCTGGAAAAATATATTTCTCCAAAAATCTAAGTGAAAATACTAGTAAACCAAGTCTAATGTAAAAAAAGAAAAATACATCATGGTCTAATAACACTTCTCCCAGGAATGCAAGAGTTTCAGCATGAAGAATCCATCAGCAAAGTTTGAGTAATACATTAAAGAAGAATAATACATAGATGATGTAAGTACATTGAAAGGCATTTACAGAAATTCACCATTCCTATCAGAAATTCTAACAAAAGATAAAAGTAAACTACTTAAAAATGGTAAAGACTACCAAAAAAAATGAGAGTAAGCATCATAATAATAACTAAAACATTAGAGGATTTTACATTAAAATGTAAAAATGATGTTCCTTATTAATATTATTTAATAGTGATTTTCCTAAGACAAGAAAATTTCTAAAAAATCCATGTAAGAATTGAGAAAGAGCGAACCAAATAATCTTAATCATGTATAACAGCATCCAACTACTGGAATCAAGAATTTGGTGAAAATCCAGTTATAAATGGAAATTGAAAAAAATCACATTCACAACAGTGACAAAAGCTATAACATATTTTAAAACAAATTTAATAAGAACTATAGCAGAATACATGAAGAAAACTACATAAATTTGAAGTAAATTAATTGTACCAAAAATATAGAATACTTTTCTAAGCAGGAAAACTTAACATCATAAAAAAGTGAACTCTTCCAAAATTAATACATATATTTAATGAAATTCCCATCAATACTTAAAGTTTTAGAACCATATTAAATCATTTTAAAGTTTCCATGGGAAAATTACTTGAAAAATGGTCAAGAAAATTTAGAAAATTTTTAAAAAATAATGATTTGCATTTGTCTTAAAGGTATATGCTATTGACCAAGGAATAGGCAAACCAACCAGTGTAGGGTAAGACGACAACAAAAAACCAACACAAACCCTTGGGATGAACAAATGGCATGGTGGTATTTTATTTCAATGGAAAAGTGTGAAAACGTTGGTGCTAGAATATTACCATCCTTCTGATAGAAAAAATATCTGTCAGAAAATAAATGTCACATCTTTTCCAAAAAGATATTCCCAGCAATTATGAATACAAAAATAAATAATAAGCCATTTCTTAAAAAATAGAATGTTTTGCAACTTTAGAGTTAGGAGACAGTCCAAAAGTCATAAAGGAAAAGATAGATATTTTTGACTACGTAAAATTCGGTTTTTATTTATTTACTTAAGTGATAGACTGAAGTAAATATCCACAAGGTCCCTGAAAGGGTTTTATTGGCCCCAATTTACAAGAGCACCTGCAAATTTATTAGAAAATGAATGCCAAGAAAAAAATCACCAAACTGTATAAATAGGCAACTCAAGAAAGAAGTCTAGATGGTCAGGAAAATTCAGACCAAAGCAGTAAAGTGCCGTCCTTCTCGTCTACTGCACTGGCAAAAGTTTAACAAAGGCCACCATTTGCTGCAGGTGCAGGTGCAGGTGCAGGGAAGCAGGTGTTCCCATTCAGTGCTGTGGGCAGGTGAGCTGCTCTCCCACCTGGAAAAGACATCTGGTGCTCCATGGAAATTTTAAAGGCACAGCACACCTTTGCTTCACCAGTCCCTCTTCCGAGGTGCTAGTCTAAGGAAATAAAGGTTTTGCTTTGCTCCAATCCTCAGTGGTGGCAAAACCAAAAACCTGAATGCCCGTTAGTTGGGGAATGATTGGATAAATTATAGCTATCCGCATTTTGGAATATCACGTGGCTGTTAAAAATGACAAAGTAGAGCTCTCCTGTTGGCCTGCACAAATGTATCTGTTCGTGGTGAATTACGGAGTGAGGAGATGAGGGTGAGGAATAGAGAGTGGTGTGCGATGTGGGCAGCCACCCCCCCGGCCCCCACCCCACCCCGCCTCCTGTGCTGCTGGCCCACCTGTGACCTTGGGAAGGTTGCTGTGGGCCCTTCTCCTCCTTCTGGAGAGAGCTGGAGATGCCGGGCATTCTGTGCCCCATGGGCTTTTCCACTGGACCTCGTCCGGAGCCCGGCGGGCTGCCTCCCAGCAGATAGCTGGTGTGTCAGCGCTTCCGAGGGAGCCGTCCTGGCCGCTCCCTGAGAGTGCACGCTGGCCCAGCTCCTTCCTTCTGTCCACTGCTCTCTCCCATGCTGGGAGCAAGCCCTTAATAAGCTAGTTCCACCTGCATCTTTGTCTCAGGACCCACCTCCGGGAGAATCCCACCTCGACAGCAGCCTGACTTTGGTTTCCTGGAGGCGTGCGGGTGATTACCAGTGATCATTAAAATAGATATATCTTACTTTCCCATTTAAAGTATTAAAGACATTTTAAAAGAAAAATAAAATGCTGCTTGGTATCACTCATTGTACATGCTTTATTTGGGGTTGCTAAGGGAGAATTCCACAGCTGTACCTTCTTGTTTTTCATATACAAAAGTAAATCCATATAACCCTGTTTCTGAAACATACTGCACACTTCTGCTTATGATTTTAGGCCAAGGCACATCAGAGTTAAAAAAAAAAAACACACCTCACGTCTGGCTTCACTGGTTCCTGCTTTTAACTCCACAGAACCCGAGATGAAGCTCTGACTTCAGCTTTATCGCTTTCGAGGCAGCAATTCAAGAACACTTGCGTTTTATCATTTTATCCTTTCTCCAGCCTCCGCTTTTATTTTTCTCCTGTTATTATTGACAAATGGCTTATTGAAATGTTGTGCAAGCTGCAAAGCCTACAGGCAGCTTTGTTGTAATCATAACCCTAAAACTCAAACATGCATCTTTTCCCAGTGGCTTTCCTCTGGAAGGAAATGTAAGATACTTTCCTTGCCAAACTGAACTAGTCTTCTTGGCAGGAGGCCTTGAAAGTCAAGTTCTACTCAAACATCTCTGCTGAAAAGCTATGCAGCTTTTTAGGTAAATTTCTGCTTAGAAAAAGTGATCTCCTAAATTGGATTGAAGAAAATCTGAAAAGAAAATTGTATTTCTTGAAGTTTCCATCTTCTTTTCATTTCAAACTTAAGTAACTCCGATTCCAAAATATGTAATTACCTGGACTGGCACAGCACAAGGGACATCACTGTTTGATGTACTTTGTTGACCATCCTTTGTGGTTTATTACTGATACTTAATTATGCTTAAGATCACACCATATTTTACTTATTACAAAACAATTTTAAGAAAAAACTACTCCGCTAGACTATTTTATAGGAATGGGAGTCTCTTTTGGATCAAATATCTGCATGGTATTTTCATCCAAATTGATGAAAAGTGTTTCTCATCCAGAAGGAAATATTTTATCACTGGAAAAGAAAACCAGATATGATGTGCATAGATAAAATTTCTCCAGGTAAGACGAAACCAGTAAGTAAAGCAATTTGCCAGCATATTTGTGAGCCATTTTGCAAATGAGGGAAAATGTCCCTTAATCTGTTTTGCATTCCAATATATATCATTATCATTGGCATGCTATTCTATCAGGATGTGCTCAGATACACAATTGCAATGAGCATGGCACAATGGAACATGACGAATTGAGGAAAGTCGAATAATGTAGATATGTGTAGATGTATTCAGTGCTTACAAAAGAAGTTCTCCTTGAATAATGGATTTGGTATCTCTTTTATTTTTGTTTTTGAGATATAATTTACATGCAATGAAATGCACATATCTTAAGCGCTTGGTTCCATGAATTTTGCCAATTTCTTCTACCTGTGTGACCAGCACACAAATAAGACACAGAGCAGCCATCACCCTAGGAACTTAACTCACGGCACTTTTCAGCCGCTTTCTGACTTCTCTCTCCAAAGAAGAGTTTTGCCTGTTCTTAGGCATTACAAATGGAATCATCCAGTAGACACTTTCTTGTGTCTGCCTATTATGTTCAAAACAATGTTTCTGATTCAATGTTTCAGATGCAACTATGTTGCTATGTGTATCACTAGTTAATTTCCTTTCGTTGCTGAGTAGTATTCTTTTGTATATTCCATAGTGTGTTTTCTCGACCTTGTTGTGTGACCACAAGTTCTCCCAGAGCAGTGCCACTGGGGTTTGCGGGCAGCCATTCGACCTGTCAGGTCCAAGAAGCAGGAGTGGCCTTCACCCTTCAGGCACCTGGCATAGGTGAGCTACGAGAAAGCAGCATCTCTTGCTCCGAGCCGCTCGTAAGGCATTTGTGATATTGGGTTTCTCACTGTATCAGCCATTTGTGCAGTCTGTGACCTTAACTCCTGCTCCTCTTGCTGAACTCCTGTTTCTCCTTCTTCGGTTGATTTTCACCCAAAGATTTCCATTTTGGAGCTAGTTGTTAGGTCCGGTCACTGTGCTGGTCCAGATGCGGATGGCCAGGCGAGCGCCTTCCCCCAGCGCACCCCTGCTCCTTTAGAGTAGGGTTACTCAGGTACAGAACGCGTGGGCTCACGCAGCCACTAGGCAGGACGGCAGCATTCGCTGTCAACCTACAGCTCTGCTATTCGGGACGAAGGCACAGCCCACCCCAGCAGGTCCTTAGAGATGCTGGCACAAAGGTTTAAAGGTACAGTCACAGCTTCCTGCGTAGTGCTCCGCCCTGCCTTTGGTGCCCACAACTGCAGCCGTGGCTCTGCAACCACGGCATTACATAGGGAAAAAATGTTGGGATGATGTGGGAATAAAAGAAAAAAATGCAGTTGTGTCAGCATCTTCCCCAACCTCCTTGCCCCCAGATCCCCTGGGGAAGTGGAGGATCCTCTCTGGTAGAGATCCCCCTTGGCCCCTTCGTTGAGTGTGAGCACACACTTGTGGAGGCACGTAAGCCAGCCCTCCATGCCCTTATCTCTCTTATCTCCCATTTTAGATGACCAACATTTCAATTTTCTCTATCAAACCATTATTCTGAAGATGAAAGTGAGTTCCTTGGTATGAGGAAGTGTGACTTGACAGTCCAAATTTGTGCAATATCTTCTGTCCCAGCTCTTTTGTAGCTCTGAGCTTTAACATCTACCACCAGGTGTTCTACACTGCTTCAGATTAACAACCTGTGTGGACTCAGGCCATCTTACAGGCTCCTGTTTAGCCACTGGGTCCCATCCATACTGGTGGAAGGGTGGGTTTACATGCCTTCTGATTTTCAGTGCTAGGTGGGAGAAGTATTCCCCAGTCAGACACTATATCTAGCCCCATTAATACAATCAGGTAAAGGAGACACATAATCTGATCAGACAGGCCAATTTTCATCCAAATTTCCACCTCCATCCCACCAACTGTGGCAGTCTAACTCTAGCAGTGCATCAACAGGTTTGGGAACTACCGTGCATGGGGCACCCATGTCAAGGAGTCCCAAAGCATTTCTTCTCCACCCACTGACCATTTTACCCACCTTCCCAAACAAGCCTGCTCAGGCCAAGGCCCCAGGCCCTTCCTTCTGTCTTTATCTTGATCTGTTGTAGGACCATTTCCCAAGGCTATTCGAGGTCAGGTACCTCATTGTCATCCTTGCCCTCTACCTTTTTAACTGCCCCAACTCTTGTGAACAAAGCAGAATTGTTTAGGGCCCCTCAATGTTGGGGGACTAGCAGGGACACCCCTCTGATCACACAACCTCTGAGAGGCTGCCTTAAGATCTTTGTTTTGTTCTCATCTATGTTTGCTTTATTTTTCCCATTTCTAAATAACTCTTTAAAGATTTCCACCCAGCTGGAATGAGTCCTTTGACTCTCTCCTTTTCTTTCCCCATTCTCTTACAAATTCTAACCTTCTTTACAATCTTTCAAAGTTTCAGCATAATTTTTCCCTTTGGAAGTGGATCAGCTGTAATGCAAGTTTGGCCCAGCATGAGGGTCTACTCCAACACTTTGCTGTACTTTCACTTGAATATTCCCCATTTGTAGTGGCTCTGAGGCTAGCAGCTTTAGATCAGACTAGCCAGAATCCAAGCTTGGCCCAGCCTCAGGATCTGCCCCAACACTGTTTTGCTTCCATTGAACTATTGCAGATAACAACCACCAAGGGATTGAATATTTTGCTTGTTCCTTGATACTTTGCATTCCTTATGGATCCATCATTTCTTGGCTTTTACCTCCAGATGCTGATCACAGGATAGTGGAAGTCCCACACCGTGGGCGACCATGTGGCCATCCGGGAATCAAAGCTCCTTTTCCCTGGCCTCTTCATCCGTCCTTCCAGACCACACGCTATGGTCAGTTGGAGTCATCCTAGCAAACCCATTTGTGACTCCAGCTGCAGGAGTGAAGCCCACAGCAAAGTTTAGAGGGAACACAGACCACACGAGACCACCTGTACTTCTGACATAAACTGTAGTTTCAGGAGAGTTCCCGAAACCACTCTCAAGTCTGAGAATTTGCTGGAAAGCCTCACTAAATCTATTGTACAGGGAAAAGATACAGATAAAAATCAGCCCAGGGAAGAGGTGCTGATTCTAAGGTAGAGTCTGGGGAAGCACCAAACACAGAGCTTCCACTGTCCCCCTCCCTGGAACCAGGAAGAGCCACTTTCCCATTACCGGTGTGTGACAGCATGCACAGAATATTGCCAATAAGCTCTTCATCAGCCTGATTGATTGAGTGATGCACACATGGCTGATTTCAGTGTCCAGACTGACTGATACACGTGGCCCAAAGTCCCCACCCCAAATCACATGGCTGGTCTTTTCTGCATGGCCAAGCCCCACTGGAAATCATATTTAAGACTATCCAGTGCGATTCAAGTCCCTTGGGCAAACAAAGACACTCCTACCAGGCATGGCACTCCAAGCACTGGGACGCAAAGGCCAGGCCTCTTAATGGGCAAGGGTAAACTCTTTATTACACAATTTTTATTTAATACAAACATTAAACACTGAGCTAAAGAGTTGATAATAAGAAAAGATATGAATACAAATCCTAAAATTTCCACAAGGATAAATTTGAAGTTAAAGAGCTAAAAAGTAAAACAGGAAAAGTTAAAAAGAAAACCATAGCACAATCAAAAAGCAAATACAAATTATATGAATAAATTTACTGAGAACGCAGAAGAGGACCAAAATATTTGATAAACCCAGCAAAAAGAAGATAGGTGTCTTGGAATGCTCATAAAAAAATACTTATATAAATGGAATGATATCTAAAGTTGGAAGTTTATCTCATGAAATATGCACATCATCACTCAGACTAGAAAAGCTTAATTCAAGGCTTTTTGAAAAATATTGTTAATTTTTAATAATTCTGCCTTTGAAAATAGGATTTTTGGAAAACATGTTCAATTTAAAATCCCAAAAGAAGAATTTTTATTGCTGTAATTAACTGTAATCAAAAGTTAGAAATTATGCACCCAGAGGCTGAGAGTCATTTAACTCTCAGGAAACCCAGCTCATGCTGCGATTCATGAAGTCATTTCCACACGGCAGCACCTGCCAGGCCCACTGCCTTGATTCAGACTCTCAGTAGCTTACTGTCCTTGGACAACGTCCTAAGCATTTCTGGACTTGAGTTTTCTCTTAAAATATGTCTGTCATAAATGCTGCCACTTTTCCAGTTACTAGATTGTCTTTTATTTCTCAACAGTTTTAGGAATTTAATCTGGGTAGTTCTGACATGATAGGACTGCAGCGCCCTGCTTCCCTGCGCCTGAGGAGGTCCTGGCCCATCAGCTGTGAGGAGACAGGGCTACTGTCACGCAGGCTCACCTCCCCACACGCTCCCCCTCCACCGCGGCTCGCAATGCCAGGGGTGCCTCGTGGAGCCCCTGGTCAGCACACAATGGCTGTGAGCACTGTAACCGAGGGTTAAGAATTAACAAGTGATTTGATTACTGACTCATTACATTAATGTTTTTTCTTCCTTTTCTAGTATATTACAGAATAGCCAAAAATTAATACCTGAGATTACAGAAACTCCCTAAACTAAAATCTCATTTATGCTTATTATTGTGGTGGTTATTCTAGACTGGCCCAGCTCTTGTTCATGGTGATTCCAGGCTAGTATCTCCCTTGTTTACATTTGCTGTTGTAACGGTAACCACTCCACCTTCCCAGTTTGAATCCACAAAAAGCTCCTCAGACTCCTCAGACTCAGGGGTCACATTTTAGGCTGATAGGTGCTCTGATCTCCTTCCTTTGCCACTCAGCAATAAACTCTTTCTGTCTTTAAAACCCCAGCGTCTCAGAAATTGGTCATTGGAGCACATTGGGCAGAAAAACCTGCTTTTGCTCAGTAACAGCACGACAAGAAATAAACTTTGTTGTTTGAAGCTACTGCAACTCAGGGATTATTTGGTACCACAGCAGTATAACCTAGCCTTTCTTGACTGGTACTTAGCCAAAATATTAAACAATAGGGAATCAATTAAATAATTTATGGTGTACAAGGCACTGGAATCAAAACTATAGAATTTTGAGTCATTATATTTTTGCAGTGAAAAGATGCTCACAATAAAATCTTGAAAAATATATACATATATGTAGGTATATGTATTTATATATCTTATTTTAAATATCTAATACAAATTTACGTGTATGTATTTGCATAAACAAGGTATATTAGTTTGCCAAAGGGGTGCCAATGCAAAGTACCAGAAATCTGTTGGCTTTTATAAAGGCTATTTATTTGGGATAAAAGCTTAAGTCCCAAGGCTGTGGAGAGTCCAACTCAATGTACCATAAGAGGTACTTTCTCACCAAAGTCAGCTGCCATGAGTTAAAGCAAGATGGCGGGCCACCTCTGCGAGGTCTCAGCCTTCCATACTGGGCTTCCTCTTCCTCTTGCGGGTCTGTGGGCCCAGCTTTTTCCTGATTCTAGCAGCAGGCTGGCAAAGGGCTTGTCTCTCAGGGCTTCCCATATCAGTCCCAGCTCTCTTCCCAAGGTCAGACAAATGGTCCATCTTTCCCGGGGGCTTTAGCTGTTTGAGAGTCTCCTTTCTGTCACACAGCAAGATCAAAAATGGCAAACTTCTCTCCTCTGTGTGTCTTCTTGTGTCTGTCTGGCCTCGTAAGTGTCCGTTTACATCAGGCCCACCAAGGGGGCAGGGACTCAAACTGAGTCATGCCTTACTGACTTGGTCCAATAAAAAAAGCCCTGACTCAAACTTAACAGGTAATCCAATCAAATAAACATCAGTTGAATTTAATGCAACCACAGGCTATCACACCCAGAGACAGATCAGTTTACAAACATAATTTTCTCTTTTTGGGATTCATAAAATAATCTCAAAGTGTCACACAAGAATGAGAATGGTCTTAGCATCAAGGTGTTGATAGGGCTGTGCTCCCTCTTTAACCTGTGGGACGAATCCCTTCTTGACTCTTCCAGTTCCTGGTATTTGCTGGCAAGGCGTGGTGTTCCATGGCTCCAATCCCGGCCTCCTCCACTGTCACGTGGCTGCTCCTGGTCGTCTCTTCTCCCCTTCCAGGTCAGCAGGCACATCGGATGAGGGCCCACCCTCCTCCAGGATGGCCTCATCTTAAGCCATTGCTTCTGCAATGACCCTGTTTCCAAATGAGGTCACATTCTGAGGTCCTGGGGGTGAAGTCTTCCACAGTCCAACCCCTAACACCACTGCGCCATGGCAGTGCTAGCACAGGTGCTGTTTTTCTTTTTGCTCATTTCTATTGGTTACTATTTTTTACAATTAACATATAAAGCACTTAAATAATAAAAGTTTTTAAGCAGAGAAAAGAAAAACGTTGGGGAGTGGGCTGTAGTGTGGCAAATGCTTTCCACGGAATTATGTTGTTCCAGTGACTGCTATAAGTATCTGAGCTTGAAATGTCCTTGAAATCTTTCCTCTTCCTTTGAAAGACAAGGGTTTAAATTATAGAGGAAAATTCCAAAAATGTGACTCCTTCCCGTGGTGGCAATGCGGCTCGATACGCAGTGTTTGGCCCTAGGCATTTCCTGATCTCACTATTTTTCTCTTCAGAAGCAGCTCCTAAGGCCTGCCGCATTGACAAGGCCCTGCAGCTTACATCTGATGGCCTGTTTGCCCTGAATCTCCACTATAATAAAAGCTTCTGGGACTCTCCAAGAGAGTTCCAAGGAGCTCAAGTTGTCAAATCCTAAGGGTCCTTTCATTAAGTAATGTTCAGAACTTCCTAGCAACACTGGGAGGTTAGTTCAACTTCCTGAGTTGTTCCAATGCTAAAAATCTCGAGTAATTCTTATCCCTCAGCAAACTGGGTACCAAGTATCAGGAAAAATTGACAGGGCTGGGTTTGGGGTGCTTCCCTCACACAGGCCTAAGGGCACGAAATTGATGACATTTGGCGTTAGCATAGGGGAACCACTTAAAAGCTTCTATCTGACAGAGTATTTTTAAAGCGTGTCAATGCACTTTATGCCCCCTTTGTCATCTTCTAAACCCTTCCCCAAAAGCAAAACTGTATAATTTGAAAACTTGTTAAAGGTGAATCATCTTCCAACTTTCAAGGATCAGGTAGGTCTCTCCCTTTAAGACTATCAGTCTGTTGATGTACATACAGGGCCTCAATTTCTCCATCCAAGAAAATCAGAGCTAATAGCAAAGTGATGGCAAGACAAGGGGGCAGGAAGGGAAAATCTGGCTGCTTGCTCAGGCACAGGTAAGAGGTGACCTGAGAAATTCTTAGAAACAGCTGGGGTCACTAGGGAGTGAAGGAAAATTTCTGGTCACAGAGTGAGTGAGTACACTTTCCTCTTTACAATAATGTAAATGCATATTGGAACTCTACAGATTAATATTATGTTTTAACAGCACCTCAAAGTAGCGCCCTTTTTGTAGTAAAATGCAAGCAAACAAACCAGAAAACATGTAGTCAACCTGGTTGATTTGATTAAATTTTTCAGGAAATGATATTTCAGGTTCATGGTGATAAGGCTTGATAAATTGGGACATTCATGGCTCTAAGAAGTTGGAATGGACTGGAAGGGCCTGTGCACAGAGCATACACTAAGTCATGCTGACGGTTTTATTAGCTTCTTTAAGTTGGTAGGTAAAAGATGGGCTCAGATTACATCAGGTGATAGAGATTCCCTGGAACCACAGAGAAGGAAGGAAAGCAAGAGCAACTGCTTGCCTGGGCCCCTTGTGAGAACAGAAACGCACACGCGGCAGTAACAACAGGGCTGACCCCCGGCAGAGGCCTCCTGGCTCGCACTCCAGGGGCCACCATCACACACGCACACTCACCTCTCCTTCACTTCTGCTGCTACAAATTTCTCTCTATTACCATATCATGAGCTCCTTATTTTTGCTTGCTCATAGCTTTATTTCCGTTACTTGAAGCTTCTACACCATTACCAACTGCTTCCCTATCTGCACACCTTGCAAACTTCATGATATAAAGCATAGATTGATGTGAAGTCACTTTCTGGTAAAAGGTACTCCTGTAGACCAAACTTTCACAATAGGGCACCACAGCAGTCTTTTGTCAGCCTTAGAGACCACCAAAGGACTGATGCCTGGTTCCATCAGCTATGGTTGGGGGGGTGGATTCACATAGCCGTCTTTCCTCACAGAGGGCACTGAGGCGAGAGGCACTCAGTGCCCTGTTATCAATGAATGTCGGTGTTTTAAAATGGTATCCAGTCCCCTAAATCCCACCAAGTTCAGAACCAATGGAGAAGTAAATCCAGTAGTCAGATAATTGACATGGTCATTTTAAAAATGACTTTAATTACTGATCTCAAGATGAATTTAATAAATTAAAAGTAGCATGTTTTCACTCTGGAGAAGTAATAACTTTACAAAAATATTATTAATTTAATCACAATACTATTATGTAATGTTATACCCCATTTTCACAAATGATAAAACTGAGTCCTAGTTAAATAACTCATAAGGCTGTGAGTAAATTCATAATAAAATTATTTTTATTATATTCTTATTTATTTTCATTTTATTATTATAAGTAGTCTTTTCATTAAATTCTCATCAGTTATGTCTTACCACTGCAATCCCTCTCTTGGAAGTCACCTAAGGCAATTCAGAGATTCATCTCCATTCCAAGTTTCCAGTGCCTAAAATAACAGTTGGGCTGAGCAGCCCCAATTCTGTCAGCAAAGCTCAGGAGGCAGGGTCCCAAGGCACAGCCTCTGCTTCTGGAGGCCCACTCATGGCAGAGCCCTCCTAGATAAAGATTGTTGCTGGAAGCCAGGGAGCCTCTTCTGGAAATCAAGGAGCTTTTTTCCCTAGTAATGGATAAGGTATGTACACAAATAACCACAATTTGAGCAAAATCTGATGGACACACTGAGGGCAGAGGGAAAAAAATACATGTTTTTAAAGATAAGTCTGTAAAAAGTAGGATTTGAAAAGATGGAGGCAGGCAGGATGTTTTCAGCAAAGGGAGAAGTATTTAAAAAGCAGGGACATGTGGGGAACCATAAGTATGATGGGAAAATGGTATGTCACTGATTATTTCATTATCCTTAGACTCACTCACCCCTCATGCCTCTCCAATCCCAATCTACACAATCTTTAAGATCAAGAAAAAGCTTAAATATTTTAAAATAATTAAAAAGAAATAAAAATTCACATTTAAAAAGGTACTCAAGTCAGGAAATATTTTCCCATCATGCTTTTCTGTGAACAGGTGTCTGAACCAAAACACTGCCGATGTCATGACCTCGTCAAGTTTAATGAAAACTGATACCCATGGTGATATAGTGATGACTCTAACAGGTGTGTTGGGTCTTTGTTCTACTTAATTTTAAATTCCTGAAATGGGGGGGGGCTTAGGAATTCATTTCTATTAAAATATAGATGTTATTGCAAAACCTTAATTGTAAAAACACATCAATGCAATGGGACTTCGTATACAGTAGCTAAGAGAATCCACATGCTTCAGTGAAACAGTGAATTTGCCTGGCAGAACTCTGACAAATTCCCATCCACTTTAAAATAAAAACAAAATTCAAAACAAATCATAGAGCTAGAATTTTAGTATCTGAAATATTTTTAAATAAGTTGTCTATAGGACAACTGGCTCAGCTCTCCCTTATAATATCTCCAGGTTTATCTTTTCACAAAGATTTTGGTTTGTTAAGACTTGCTGCCTGTCTCCCTCACGCCTGAGCAAGTGAGGCTCACAGTTTATCCATCTTCCTCGAACCACACTGTTCCTTTCACAGAACCCTGCCCCTTGAGACTGGCTAAAACTCTTAGTCCTCGTTGGCCATGTCAATGACAAACTTCTCCCACTGGGTTTTGTAAATTTTCTCAGTCAAGACTCCCCATTTCTCGCACCAAGTCACTGTGATCCTAGGGTCCAGATAATTAAGTTTGGAGGTTCCCAAGGCAATTTGTTTATTCTCCTCTCAATCTATGGCCTGAACTTCCAACTTCATCAACTACTCCTCCAGTCTCTGCACAGCCTTCTTCTTTGACTCAACCACCTTATTAGTCTTTGCATCCTTCATGTCATCATCAGCCTTAGTGCTTTTCATGTCTCTCCAGGCATCTGCTAGCTGTTCCTTCTTGGCATCAATCTTGACTGCAAGCTCATCATGGACTTCTCAAAAGTTTTTGATGGTTACAAAGAATTGCAACAGCTCGGTTGGCATGGTTATAAAAAAGGATCTTCACTGGGATGTTTTCATCCAGGGTGGTGAGTTCTTTTAATTGCTGCTGTAGCTTGATGGAGGCATTGTATGTACAGAACACCTTGGCTTTCAAGCCTTCCATGAGATCCTGAAGATACTTATTTAGAATACCAGTATTGAGTCTATCAAAATTATCATCCTCAGGCTGCTTGTTCTCCATAAATAGTTGTAGGTTCTTAAAAACTCATTTCTCAACAGTGACCTTGTTATAGTATCTGATTGAGTTCTTCCCGAGGAAATCAAACTCTACTACATATTCCTGACCATCCTGTTCCAGCGCAGGCTGATATACTGCACATGGAGCGAGCAGCCACCCACAGCGTCTGCTGTTTCTCCTTTCTCCTTCTCATTGCCTACTCTCAGCGCAAGCTTGTCAATGAAGTACAGGAGCTTCATCTCTTTGGACTTCCAGTCTTCTTGATCCCGGTTCAGTGAGGCTCGGAGACAGATCAAAGTTCAGGTGGAGAAAGTTTATTAGCTTGCCGGCATGGCAGGGGTCTGAAGTGAGACTTCAGCCAGCTCGACTGACTTGGGTTTTCTCTTAAAAAGCCTAGGGGCTGGGTATTAGCAAGAACAGTGAAAAAGTACTGACTTTTACTCTGCTGGGATGGGGTCTTGGGGAGGATGGAATGCACGTTCTGTCTTTCAGGGACAGAGGGTGGGGGTTTTGGCTATCTGTTATCGGGGCAGAGGAGACTTGTTGGCACCGGCTGGGTTGCCAGCCAGAGGCTGCAGGCAGGTCATTTTGCCAAATGGGGCTAACAGTCCACACACTTCTTCAGTCGTCAAGTGTTCTCATATTTCTGTCAGTCTTTCTCGCCTTTGAATCGTGAACTGGAGTTCAGCATGATGTATTTAATGGAACCTTGGATGTTCTCTGTCCAGGAGCCAGCCAGGTAACTTTGTTGTCATTTTGGACCTCTTGCCATTTATGTCCTGGAGGAGGAGAAGGAACCTTGGCATCCTTGCTACAATTAATGATTAAATTCTCTGGCATGACCCGTCTCTTTAGCATGCCCATCTTTGGGTGGTTGCCACAGCCCTGGAAAAGCCCAGGAGGCTCAATTTTGAAGTTGGTAATCCTCTCTCTGTGGTTATCCATAATACAGAAGCCATATTCTTTTAGTAATTTTTTGTTCTCCTTTTATTTTCAATTTCTCTTCCTTGCTCATCTGTTTCCAAGCTTCTGAGTGGACTTTGAAATACTGGCTCATCTGGGTGAAATCACATTTGCTTAAGTTGGAAATAATATTCTTTTCTTCATTAGTCATTTCTTTTCTGCAGTCTTTAAAGAAATTCTTCCTAAATATTTTCTTAGTGGTATATTCATGGTTGAGCATTTTTGCAAAGACCCTAGCTACTTCTGCTTTGGGGCTCAGCTTCATGACTTTAACATCATAATAAAAATCGATACTCTCAGGAAGAGGCTCATATGGTGGAGCAAATACAGGACTTTTGTGTTCTAAAAGTTTCTACTTAATGTCTTCAGGATAGCGCTCTTCTTCCCAGCATTTCCACTTCTCCTCTTCTTCCTTTGACTCCTTTTTCCTGTTATTTGGCTCAGGAACTTTTTTATCTTTATCTTTACTCTTGGGTTTTTTCAATTTACCATCCTCTTCTTCCTGTAGCTTTCATTTCTTCTCCTTCTTGACATCCTCAGTTTTAATTTTTTTGGGTTTATAACCAGCATCATCCTCATCTCGGGGTCTCTAATGCCTTTATACCCTCTTTAGGACGAATAAAATAGCATCACTTCCAGGTTCATCTTTTATTCGTGGTGGACTAGAGAAGCCATTTTCCTTCTCTGTTTTTGCATCCCCAGAGGCTCTAATCTTTTCCTGCTTTAGTTTTTCCTTATCACTGTCTTTGTTTGTCTTTATGGCTGTCTGAGCTTCCATCTTTGTGTTTGGTTTTCTCCTTCTTTTCATTTTTCTTTTCAGAATCTTTATAACGACTATTGCTACGCCTAGACTTTTCCTGGTCCTTCTCCTGGTCCTTCTTGCGCTCTGTGCATGTGTTCTTCGTGTTTGTGAGAATCATTCAACTGGAAATACGCCTCGAGCTGGGAATCGTTGTGGAGATGGTCCCCACTCATGTCGCCAGGAGCGAGAGGGCGGGGACGGCGAGGGGTCGCATAAAGGGACCCAGACGGTCGGGGCGAGCTGTGTGGTCGGACGAGGGCTCCCCGAGGCTCCCCGAAGCACCCCGAAGCACATGCTGGCGGCAACGGCAAGCTGGCCTGGCCTGGCCGAGAGGCGGCAGCAGACTCCAGCTGCTGGGGCACCACCAAGGCACGCATTTCACTCCCTGAGTGACTGTCCCTTTATATAGGCCCACCAAGGGGGCGGGGACACAAGCTCACTGACGTGGCCCAATCAGAAGCCCTAAACTGAATTTTGTCAAGTAAACTTAATCAGAGGCCCCTCGCTGAATTTAATGCAATCAAAGGGTACCACACCCAGAGGAATAGATTAGTTTACAAACATAATCTTTCCCTTTTTGGAATTCATAAATAATCTCAAACTGTCACAGGGCTTTCCCATATCTGAGGCTGCTTGCTGCCTTCCTGCCATCAGCTGTTTCCTCTGCCCCTGACCTCGGGCTGGCTAACTCCTGTTTCTCCTTGAACCACCCAGACCTTTCCTCCCTGGAGAAGCACCCACCTGGTGAGCTACGGCCATGGCATTGCCAGGCCATGCGGACTTTCTCCATCAGGGAATCGTCACTTAGGTTGAACTGCCCCGCTCGGTGCCTGCTCCCCCACCGACCTGCCAGCTCTCCCTGGACAGGAGATTCTGCCCTCAGGAGTTTTAGGTAGAGCACAGATATGAAAGACAGAAGGGGCAACTCGGGCAAGAAGACGCTGGCTTACCTGAAGGGGTAGCCAAGGGGTGGGTGGGAAGCGGTGGAGGCCAGCTGAGCCTAGAGGGGTGTTTCGAGTCTGACAGGTGGGCATGGCACATCAGAATGGGCACAGAGAACCACATCAGTGAAAGACCATCTTGTCTTCAGCCTCACCTGCATTGCTTGTGAAGCAGGCAGGCCCTAGGTCCTGTATCTACTGAACGGAGGAGGGCAGGGAGGTGGAAGGAGAGGGTGAGGCAGGTTTGGCCTGCAGCCTTGGGTTTACTTCACAAGCTGTGGGACAGGGGACCAGAAAGCAGAGACTTTAGAATATATCTGAAAGCAAATGACAAACTTAGCAGTTCGTCCACAATTCTACAGATAGCGGGGAGCCATCGAAGGTTTTTGAACAAGGGCACAATGTAATCAGGGCTGTGATTTAGAGAGAAGGGAACCTGGGGCTTGCTTTCCTAACCTTTGGTGCACATCTTAAGTGGAGCCTTTGAATATGGGTGCATGGGACATGTGGAAGCAGTTGGACAGGGAGGCCCCAGGCCTCTGCATCTCTGAGGTGTTCCGGGGGCGATCAGCTGCAGAGCAGAAGTCCAGAGGCCTTGAACTGGCCTTGCCTAGCCATTTGTGATTCATATTTCCCAGAAGAGATGGAAATTATCTATCAGCTTCAACCCTAAGGGAGCCTCGCAGGGTCCCATCTTCTTTGAAAGGGTCCCCTAATGATAAATCCCTTGGATTTTGGAACTTAAAGGGAGAAATGAGGTTGCCAGCACAGCTTGACCTGTGAAGTCATCCCCTGACGTGTGCTCACAGGCCCCAGAAGTGACCTACAGAATCTGCACTGCACGTCAATGTTGGAGGCCAGATTAGACATAAAACTCATGTCAGAGATGGAGAGGGTACAGAAAAAAGAAGTGATAATGCCAAGGGTCAATCAGAGATTGTTGTCCTAGAATATTTGTCTAGTTTCCATTCTCATTCACAAATAGGTACGCAAATTTTGTAGCACTTCTGCAAAGTAGCAGTTATATTTTTATCTTATACAATAATCTCTTTAAGAAGTGGAGGAGCTCTGTATTATTTTATGTTTAAATTATGGAATCAAGTTTCTTAGAGGCAGTGTTTTGTGATAAGGGGTCACCATCTGGGAAAGCTCTACAAGTATGAAGGTAAGTGTGGTAATGGGGTGTTTTGTTTTGTTTTGTTTTGTTTTTTCAGATATGAGAGCTGAGGCTCAGCCGGCTGAGTTGTGGAGACAAGGCCTGAATCCGCCGCGTCTGCATGATCCACGACATTCTGCTATCAGACACGTTGGCTGGAAACCGGGTTTCGACATCAACCAGCCATGGAAGCTGGGATAAGATATTCCTCCCAGCCCCGATTTCCCTCATCTGTAAAACAGAGTCAAATGCGATCTTACAAATCCCTCTGCAGTGCAGAGCTTCCAAAACCTTGATTGGCTCTATTTGCTACTTTTTAAAACAAATAACAAATGAAACTGAAAAGTTATTTAGATTCTCCTGATTTCCTAAACTACAGGGACCATTGATCAATCCTGCCATGATATATACGATCAAAGTGCAAGTTTTACTTTTCAAAGATACTAAGTAGAAATTCTGGTGTCCTTGTTTATTTGACATAATTTGCCACTGCATCAAAAATTAAAAGTGAAGTCCTTTTGGTTCTGTTTTACATTTTGCGTTTTTCTATGTCCTGTGAGTTATTTAGAATTGTATTTTTAATTTGCATCCAAATGGAGGTTTTATTTCTTTTGTTTTTTGCCTTCTAATTTAATTGCATCATAGTCTGTGAATATGCCCTGCAAGAAAATTTCTGAAATTATTGACACTTGATTAGCAGACTAGTAGATGTTTAGATTCATCTGAACAGCGTATCATTTTTGCTTAGGAAGACAGTCTATTCTTAGTGGGATGCCGACTTCTATATAGCTACGTTAAATCAAGCTTGTTGTTCAAATTATGTATATGTTAAATCCTATTAGTATTTGAGACATAGAGTTGAAATACACCATTTCTTGGCAAATTTCTTTATATTTTGAGCAAAACTTATTTGTGTATAAGTTTAAAACACATTTTCTGATGAGTGGACTCTTATTACCATGTGTGAATCTCTCCTTCCCTAATGATATCCTAATGATAATTTTCTGTCTCATCTCCAAGCTTTTCTTTGGTTAGTGTTTGCTGGGTGTATATATTGTCCTCTCTTTGTATCTCTAAACTTCCTTTGTACTTAGTTCTTAGGTGTGTTTCTTATAAAAGGCACATATATTTATTAGTTTCTCATATATGCTACAAATTTCCTTCAGGCAAGGAAATTTCCTACTTTTTGCACAAAGCCTTCAATCCATACACAATGTTCTTGCCTTGTTTTTTTATTTAACTTTCTATCCCCCTTCTGCCTGACTGCATTGGGTAGTCCATCAATAAAATGCTAAATGATGATAACAAAGCAGGCATCCTTATCTTGGTTGTTTCTCAAGTGTGTTTTGTGTTTCCATATTAAGCATGATGATTTGGGAATTAGATAGTTATATTTTATATTCTTTTATTGATTTTTTAATTAAGAATTCAAGAAACTTATATAATATTCAAGTATATATGAAAATGATCATAAGGTTTCTTTGGTTCATTAATAGGATGAATTTATTTTAACTGTAATATATAGGATATAGACTTACTCTTTAAGTTTAACACATTCTGTGATTTTGATTGGTGTTTCATCTTTGATACAAGGGCTATTTAAAAGAAGTTTTGGGAATTCCTGAAAGAAATAGAACAAAGGGTGGCCTCTTCTCAAACTGAATTCCCTGTTCCCACTTATCTAACCCTCCCACATTCTAGGTGGCCTCTTTTCAGAACTTTTCCCTATTCTCACTTATCTAATCCTCCTACATTCTTGTTGGGGTCACTTCCCCAAAAACCCACATCAGTGAAGGGGATAAACTTGGACACTGAGAACTTACCCTTAAACTTTTTGCCTTAGGATTGGGTTAGTTTTCACACCTAAAATTGTAAGCCCACAACTCCCAGCCAATGGGAGATGGATAAGGCTGGGGAGGGAGGGAAATGGGACATTGCATCAGGGGATCTATATAATCTTTGTTCTTGTACTGATCCCGCGTACTGGCCCACTTCCATTAGCCTGGGTGTGTGCCGTTCCTCATGAGAAAAAAATAAATTACTGCTGCCTCTAGTCCAACTCTCTGTTTTCAGAATTTTTGAGTGGTTGCTGCCCACCTCAATTGGGGGCTTGTCCAGGATCATGGGAATGAGGAGAGACCCTCGAACCCCTTCTCTGACTGGCAGGACATCCCACTGAAGTTTTATGGTGGCCTTTGGCATAGGAAAAGTTGCTGGTCTCTCCCCGTCACCATACCAGAAGAAAGCAGAGGTTAAAACTGGTGCACAGGGAAAAAAGGTCTGGACCTCAAAAACTGAAATAAAAGAAGTCACGTAAGTCTGTGCACAGACCCAGGTAAGAGACTTTGTGTCTGGGGCCTGGGTAACTTGAAGAGGGGGCACTTAGTTCAGAAAGATCCTGTTGAGTCAACGAGACTGAGTATAATAGAAGACGTCTCGGGTAAGATGCGTTGAGCCACTGCAGGCAAGATACGTTGAGTCAGCAAGATTGAGTATAATATGAGAAGTCTCAGGCAAGATACAGGGTGAAAAGTAAGGACTAGGGGCCAGTAACTCCTCAGAAATCTCAGGGAAAATGGGAAAGACAAATTCTAAAAGCAGCTGGCAAGAAACTTTACCAGAGGTACCCGAGAACAGTCCATTAGGAACAAGATTAGAAAATTAAGATAATCTTCCAAAATATAAAGGAAAAAGTAAAAAAAACAAAAATCAAACAAACAAAAAAAACTATGATAAAATGTTATTTAATCTAGGCTAGAATTCCCCTTAAGAGTGGAGCTGTTCACTGGCCAAAGTTCAGCTCCACTGGAAAACTGGGTTTGTCAAACCCTAGATCTGTTAACAATGCCCTCTTAGAGAAGTTCCCCTAGGGCGAGGGGAAATTGGGTTTGTGAATGCTCCCTTGAGTAGTGCTGAAATAAGTTTCAAAAAAGAAATGAAAATCTATTAAAAAACCCTTCAGGCTTAGCTGACCAATTTAATCAATTTCTCAGCCCAAATGTTTATACTTAGACCAAGTTAATGTCCATTTTAGATCATCTCTTCTCTGGAGAAGAACAGGGACAAATTAGAAGAGCGGCTCTGAAGGCCTGGGAGGATAATCTCCCAGTAGCCCAAGGGGGACCCAGAGGGGAGCAGAAGTTCCCCCTCCAGGAGTCTAACTGGGATCATAATAATCCTGCCCATAAGAATAACATGAGAGATCTAAAAAGTATAATTGTCCAAGGAATTAGAAATGCTGTCCCTAAGAGTCAGAATTTAAATAAAGCTTCAGAAGCAAAACAAGAAAGAGAGGAAACTCCCACAGCTTTCTTGAATAGGCTAAAAGATTTGGTGAAAAAATATTCAGGCTTAGAAATAAATGATCCAGTGGCCCAAAACCTACTTAAAGTATACTTTGTAACTAACTCATGGCCTGATATTAATAGAAAATTACAAAAGATAGAAGGATGGGCAGGCAAGCCCCTGGATGATTTATTATCTGCAGCTCAGCAAGTGTAGGTAAGAAGGAATGAAGAGGAGAGGAAAGAACACACCAAGGTTACGACGCAGGCTTTAAAACTGCAACAGGAAGGACAGACCAAGTTAATATCGCAAACTGTACAAACAATGACTAATGCTTTACAGGGACCTAGTTCTGGAAGGGGCAAAAGAATTCCCTTTCGGGGACATGGCAATCAAGCCTGGTTCCCGGTGCAGAAAGGGAATGCCCTGCGCCTCCCACTAACTTGCTGTGGTTGCGGGACAGAAGGTCATATGAGAAGGGATTGCCCAGAGAGGACATTGGAACAAAAGATCTTCTCTCTGATAGAATCAGAGGATTGAGGGAGTCAGGGGTTCAAGATAGACCCCCACCTAGAACCCTTGATAAATGTAGAAGTGGACGATGAAAAGGATAACATTACCTTCCTAACTGACACAGGTGCGGCCACATCCTCCCTTATTACCTTTCCTCAAGGGGCCAAAGTAAGCAAAGAAGAAACTCATAGCCTCAGGGGTAAAAGCAGAAAGTTTTGCTGTTCCTTTTATAAAACCATTGTAAATTGAATATAATCAAGAAACCTACTGCAGACAATTTCTTTTCCCTGAGGCGGGGATCAACTTATTGGGCAGAGACATGATCACAAAATTAGGCCTAAATTTAAGAGTCAAAGGACCAATGATTGTTCCAACCTTACCCCTCCGACTATGTGTTATGAAAGAGAAAAAAGAAAGTAACATTGACCCACAAATGTGGGCTGGACCCCGGAATAGAGAAAAAGTAGACATACCCCCCTGAGGATCAAGCTAAGTGGAACTCAAACAGAAAATAGGTTTTGGAGGATAGGAGGAAAATAATAAATAAAGCCATTGCTAGGGGAATCCTAAGTCATCTTCACCAGGA
>JAQZBX010020554.1:0-32921 GCA_029593785.1 Cabassous unicinctus
AAAAAAAAAAAAAAGAGAAGACAAGCAGACACAGAAAGAACACACAGAGCAGACAGGGAGCGCAAAACAATGGGCGTGGGGTGAAATAAATAAATAAATGAATCTTTAAAAAAAATAAATAAGAGAAAATAAGTATAGATAGATCGATCATTTAGTTATTTCATAAGGAAGAATAAACCAGAAACTAATATAAATCTTTATTTTTAGGAACAAAGTAATGATGGAGTGGTGGTGATGGGAAAGATGGAGATGGAAGGTATGGAAAGGAGAGTTCTATAAAAAACTTTTCCTATGATTTTGACTTTTGAGCCATGTAAATGTTTTAAAATACACATTTGATGCTTAAATTTCTCTCTTAGCACTGATTTAACTGCACCCCACAAACTTTGATATCTTGTATTTTTCTTTTTATTAAATTTAAAATATTTTAAAAATTTCTCTTGAGACTTTCTTAGCTATCTTTATGCTATTGATTTCTAGTTTAATTCCATTGTGGTTTAAGAAAATACTTTACATGGTGCTCATTCTTCTACATTTAAGTTTGTTTTATGATCCAGAATATAATCTTTCTTGGAGATCGTTCCATGTGCACTTGAAAAAAAATGTGTATTCTGCTATTGTTGGATAAGTATTCTATGAATAACAATTATTGCTATCAAATATCAAATGATTGGTAGTTTGTCTATATCCTTATTGACTTTATGCCTACTTGTTTTATCAACTATTGAGAAGGGAGGTTTGAACTATAATTATGGATTTGTCTATTTCTTCTTTCAAATTTATTAGTTTTTGCTTTATTTTAAAAGCTCTGCTGTTAAGCACATAAGCATTTAAGAGTGTTATGTCTCCTTGGAGAATTGACCCATTTATGATTAATGTACTTTGATGTCCCTCTTTGTATTAATATTTCTTGTTCTGAGTTTTACATTTTGGGAATTTTTTTTTTTTTTAAGAAAGAATTTTATTTAGAAACTGTTTATTTTTTTATTTTTTTTAATAATTTTATTTATTTATTTACATATATTTTAAAAGATGCTTAGATTACATAGATGTTACACAAAAATTACAGGGATTCCGGTGACCTCCACCTCCCATAACCTCTCACATAAACATCCTTCATTAGTGTGGCACATCAGCTGCAATGGACATACACATCCTGGGGCTTTGCCACGAAGCATAGACCACAGTTCACATCATAGGCCACACTCTCTCCCACACAGTTCTGCATGGTATATGCTGCTCTAAAATGGCCTATATCTGTCACCACAACGTCACTCAGGACAACCCCCAAGTCCTGAAAAAGCCCCTGTATTACAACTGCCATTCCCCTCCCTGCCCCGAAAGCGTCTAGTGGCCACTGGCTCCACCTCACTGTTATAATTTCTTCCATTGCTTGAATCCCAATATGTCTACAACAGAATACCATTAAGTCCACTCTAGTCCATAGCTCTTCCCCCAATCCTGAGGGGACTGGAATGGTGATGTCCACTCCATCTCCAAGTGAGAGTAGGCTTATATCCCATGGATACGGTGGATGTGATTATCCTGCCTTCAGCTGCAGGCTCTCTCCATTCCCTGGGATGGCCGTTGTCCATCATCGTCATCTCCTCACCAGGTGACTTGGGTGAGTCCATTGGGCTGTAGAGTAGGAGATGCAGCTCCACCGAGATTCCAGGCACAGCTGGCACATAGGCAGGCCAGAGGCTCCAGTCTCTGGAAGTACACCTACAAACTCCAGCATCACATATATGTTTGAATAGAAGGGACTGATGGACCATGTGCAGGGAGGACTTATTTGAGTCCAGCTCTGTCACTCTCAGGAGCACAGATTCCAAAGTAGAGCTCACTGATAAGGTGTCAGTCTCTGAGGCTATCCCCCCTTATATAAGACCTGGGTGTCTCCAGAGCCCTCAGGAGTCCATTTTGGGAAATTAATAGAGATATGCCAGCTTTCTTTATATTAGTGTTTGCATGGTGTATTTTCTCCATATTTTAGCTTTGAACTTATCTAACTTGTGTCCTCAACAATTCACATTTAAAGTGATTAGTGATATATTTCGCTTAAAAATCGATCTTGCTTTCTGTTTTCTATTTGTCCCATTATCTCTTTTTATGTCTTCTCTGGATATGATTGAGAATGTTCATGATTCTGTTCTATCCTTCTATTGACTTATAATTTATGCCTTTTTTATTCTCTTTGAGTGGTTTTCATAAGGGACTCACCCTCATTTTTGAATAACAGCTTTGCCAGATACAGAATTCTTCGCTGGCAGTTTTTCTCTTTAAGACCTTAAATACATCATACCACTTTTTTCTCTCCTCTATGGTTTCTGATGAGAAGTCAGCATTTAATCTAATTGAGTTTCTCTTGTATGTGATTCTTTGCTTTTCTCTTGCTGCTTTCAGAATCCTCTCTGATATTTGTCAATCTGAATAGCAAGTATCTCGGGGTAGGTCTATTTGGATTTCTTCTGTTGCCCTTCCTGGATATTGATATTTATGTCTTTCATAAGAGTTGGGAAGTTTTCAGTCATTATTTCCTCAAATATTCTTTCTTCCCCATTTCCATTCTCTTTTTCCTTCTGGAACACCAATAAAGCGTATGTTGACCCTGTTCCATTTTTTCCATTCTCTTCTCTTTCTGTTCTCCTGTCTTTTCCAGTTCAGATGTTTGGTCTTCAAAATCACTAATTCTGTCTTTCATCAATTCAAATCTGCTCTTATGTACCTCTAATGTGTTTTTATCTCATCCATCATGTCTTTCTTTACCATAAGATCTGTTACTTTTCTTTGCAGACTTTCAAACTGTTCTTTATGCTCACCCAGTGTCTTCTAAATATCCTTTATCTCTTTAGTCATATATATTTTTTCAATTCTTTGAATTGGTTTAAGAGAGCTGTGTGATTATCATTGATTGTCTTAAATCCTAAATCTCTTCAGGATATTTGGTTTGTTCCTTTGGCTGGGCCATCTCTTCCTGTTTCCTAATGTGGCTTGTAATTTTTTGCTGATATCTATGCCTCTGAATATGTTGGTGAATTCACTCTGATGGCCAATTTCTCTCTCTTGCCTATTGCTATTTGTTTTCATAGCTCTTCTTTTATATTTTTCAACTTATCCTAAGTCTTTAAAATTCCCCAGCTCAGGTTATCAAAATATATGTGGGGGGAGAATTCTTCATCTGGAATTGTTCCTGATCACAAATTAGTTTGCCTTTTTCCCTCATTGTCATACTGCCCCTGAGGAGTGCTGCATGTAAAGGGCCCCGAGGAGAGAGGGGAGGAAAATGAGACTTTGATGGAAATGATGGCTGGCAAGTGTTGCCCTCACTCAATCTAGCCTCTGTTGTCTGCACCACCTACATGCAAAACAGCCTTCTGGAGTGACCCACCTTTCTGGATAGACCCCTTCTGGATCCCGGGGTGGGATACTGTAACAGGGTAGAAACCAGAGGCAGAAAAGCCTCACGGAGAGGAAGAAGGGGAAGGGGGTCCAACTGAACTGCTGTAAGGCAGGACAGTCCCAGAACTGAAAAGTGTGAGGAAAACGGGGCACTGAATGAAGAAGAGAATTTAAAGAAATCATAGGGGCTGTGGAGAAAATTCTGCACAAAAACAAATAGAACAAAACAAGGTTCCAAGAGAAGGAACAGAGGAAAGGAAGAGTCCTCCTGCAAGTGAAACAATTGCACAAAAAACACCATTTTAAAAATTGTACCACATATCCAGGGCAAGAATCCAATGCAGAAGAGCTGAGCAAATCTGATCAGTTCAACGTGGGCTATTCTAAAGGCCTAGAATAAGGTGGACCACGTGTCAGAGAGGAGCCTCAACACAAAACCCATCACAATCAAATCCTAGACAAGGGGGAGAAAAGTGCAACAATGCAGAGGAAGCTTGGGGACATTATGCTGAGGCCCCAAAGGACAAATAATGTGTGATCTCACTGATATGAACTAAGTATAATAAGCAAACTCACAGAATTATAATCTAGAATATAAGCTACCAGGGAGTGGGTTGGGTTAGAGAATGGGAGTTGATGCTTAAGTGGTACAGAATTTCTTTTAGGTTGATTGTAAAGGTTTAGAAATCGATGGTGGTGATGGTAGCATGTTATTGTGAGTATAATCAGTGTCATTGTGTCATACAGGTGAATGTGGTTAAAAGGGGGACACTTTAGGTCATATATGTTACTAGAATAAAAAATAAAAGATAAAACATAAGTCTGTACAGCACAGTGAACTCTATTGTAGGCAATGAACTATAGTTAGTAGTATAAGGATATTCTTTCATGAATTATAACAAATGTATGATACTTATACAAGGTGTTAATAATAGGGAAAGGTACATCTAATGTAAACTACAGATGATCACTCATAGTACTATCTAAATAAACTTTCATCAATTGTAACAAAGGTAACTACTGTTAAAAAAATAGTACAATTATGAAAAAGTACTATCATCAATAGTAACAAATGCTCCACACTAATGCAAGGTGTTGGTGGTGGGGGTGGTATATGGGAATCCTGTATTTTATGCATGATTGTTCTGTAAACCTACAAATTCTCTAATAAAAAATTAGAAATAAACAAAGAAACAAGCAAGAACATTTATAATTAAAGTTGGGACTGTGGAATCTGCCTGGTTATATAAGAGTAGATGGGAGAGGGGAGAGTGACTGATTGTCTTATTAACAATACATTAACCATGTGAAAAACGTTATGCATTTGATGTAATGTTGTATATAAGATCTTATTTAATTGATTGTAACATCTGTGTATGGTGAAAAGGATAAATATTATTACCATTTAACTGTTGATGAAAATGGGGCTTGAAAAGTTGACTTGTTTAAAAATTAACAATATGTTGATGAAAACAACAGACTAGAAGTGTGATCTGGCCATAATCCCATATCTTTCTCCTACCCTGGAACACCTCCCTTTATTCTGTCCCTATTAATTTCGTGAAACACTCTGAGTTTGTTGAAGTCAAAGGTGTAGCTTCCTCATGGGAAGGTAACTATTTTATATACCACTGGGATGTCACAGATGACTACAGTTGGCAAGCATTGCACTGTGAGGAGACCCTGAAGCATCCTCAGATGTTTTTGTGGTGGTCACACTGCTAAGGTTTGGGAAAAGGAAACAGTCCAACCTATGATCACCATCTACAACCAGAGGTTGCTGAGGAAATAGCAGCTGAGGTAGGCTTGAAAGAAGCAATAGGATTCAAATAGAGCGGAGAGACCTGGGAGCTCATTTCAATAGTTTTGATCCAATTGAGGATGGCCCATCTTTTTCATAAGTCTGTCTTAATGGCAGCATGAGATTACTGCTTCAAGACCTATCAACCACTTGTAACAAAAACTGTCAAGCACGATGTGCTTAAAAGCTCACAAGCTGTGCAACTGAAGGACAGATCACCATGTACATCTGGAAGCATTTGAAATATTCAGAATTAAACTGATTAGAAATGCTTTGAAGCATCTGAGCCTTTCAGAAGACTGCCAGCTTTCTGAGTTTAGGTTATGGAAACAAACACATGAAGATGGGTAAATTGTCAGAAGTGTTAATGCAGAGAAAGGGTGTCACAAAGGATGTGCAGATAACGTGTAAGCATTCACCCATGTGTTCACTCCTGCAATCAGTGATATCTGAAGTCTGCTATTTGCCAGAAACTGTTAAAGATGATGGCGATACAGCATTGAATAAATCAAACAAAAATCCCTTTCCTCATGGAGCTTATGTTCTAGCAGCCCACTCAGACAGAAAGTCCAGCCAGATCTCTGTGCTGGAACAGGACAGGAGTGCCCACATATTCTGCCTTCTCTGTCTACCAGAGTCTTGATACTCAGAGTCAGAATTTGTTCTTTGACTTGAGGTGCTTGAATTCAGCAAAGGAATTGATTTTTTAAAGTCTTGCTTTGGAAAATTAACTACAATTAACTTAGATTCAACCATATATCATACAAACTGTTGATATATAGTAGGACACTGGTACTAGTTTTCAAATCTTCTTTACCAAAGAACTGATAAGAACCCTTGATATGTGTGAGTGCTATAACCCAGTTAAGATTTATTTGCCAGTGTCATCTGGTATCTGCTGATCAGCCTCATGCTGTTTTGTTCTGTATTGGTCTGTATCGAGCTGCTTCCTAATGGCATGTAAGCCACTATTGCTAATTATTCAATAATTTAATCCTCCATCTGTTATACCTCAAAGTTAATATTTTAAATAAATATTCTTTGTCAAATGTTTTTAAAAGAAACTTATTTACTCCAATGTGCTCTGCAAGAATATCTTCTGTTTCTTCTTTCTCCTTGGTAAGCCTTAGCTTTTCCTTCTCCTACATGCTTTCCTGCCTACTGCCTGTGTTCTGTAATGTTTTGTGTTCATTCGTTCACTCATTTTTTCTCAGGGGCTACTGAAAAGGGACCTAAAAGCAAAAATGGCACAGTCCTTACCCTCTACCCAGCCATGATATGTTTGCTGATTCTGAAATGGTTTTAAATGAGGATTTGTTACAATGGTTATGAAAGAAATCCATTCAATGTTCAATGAGTACACAGGAAGTGGCTAATTCTACCAGAAGAGGAGAAGGGAGAGCATTCTCTGAGGAAGCCCTGGTCAGAGCTTGCATCCCTGTTTTGTAATCTGCAGGAGATGGGATATTAAGGGGCCTTCTTACTCATTGCCTGTGGTTGGAAGAACAATATTCCTATTAGAGCTAAGCTGAAAACAAATCTCTACACATGGAATAGATTCATGGATGCCAAAACCATGCAGATTATACCTGCAACTACCCTTACTCAGAAAATCTGCTCTCAGGGAGTGTGATAGACCTTTGTGTTCAGAGAAAAAACTAGGTTAGAGAAATGGACCCCACTAAGTTTATACCTGTTGGACTTCAAATCTAGAATGCTTCTTTATTTCTTTAGAAAAAGGTGCTACATATACCTTAGCAATTTAGGAACCTTCACTCCTAGCTTAGGGAATTGACACATGTCATTTATTACTCAATGTGTTGAGTCTCCAGGAGACTCAATAACCACACAGTCAAGCCAAAGGAATTATTGAGTCAAAAGCAATTTCACCCTCAAGCCAAAGTGAATGGAGCCATCTCCTTAATGGTAGACTTTCCAAACTGGCTGTGTTCCAATACACCCCAGAAATTCAAGTCCTGCCCCAGCCTGGAGCCACTGGGCACAGTGAGAACTAGCTACAGTCTCAACCTGCCCTCAATTTTAACTCTATGTTGGGAAATTGAACTTCTGTTGTCTTCCCTCCCTCAGAATCTCTTGATTGCATATGAGTATTTTGGCCTCCTACTGTTAACAGTACTGACATTGCATAAGTATTGGGGCTCATCAGAAGAGAAATTGGTTATGGGAGTGATTTGTGTACACATATATACATTGGTGTTCTTCCTTGTATATTTTTAAAATTTTGGTCAAATATTTTAATATTTATAGGAAACAAAAGAAAGAGAGGAACAAAATGTAATCATAACACCAAACTCATCAATTCAAACTTTTCATGATTCCATTTTCTCCTTCAGTCTCTGTGCTTTCTTCATTCATGCATTCTTTTATCTTTCAGATATTTATTGGGCACCAACTGTTTTCCAGGCACTAGGGCTTTATGGGTGAACATGCTGCAATCCAGCTTTGGAGGAGCTTTAAATCTTTTATGAGAGACAAACAAGTATGAACTTTAAATACAGTGGGTTTAGGTCATCTACAACATTCTTGGTTGCCCAGGGATAGCTTTCAGGATGATGCAATGTCTCTGTGTGGAGATGTGAAGGAGAAATAGACATTATCCAGCCAAAGGAGTGAAGAAAAGAGACCACTACACGGCCTAAATTATGCAGTAAAATTAGTTTGTAAAATGTGTTTGTAGAGTGGGGATAGTGTGAAGGGAGTGGTGTGGTAGGAAGTGACAGATAAAGCTTAAGAAGTAGGCCAGGGCTCTCAGAAGCATCTAAAATTTCTTTCATAAACATATTATACATTTCTGTTGAATCTGTTTCTATGTATTTTCACTTTTTTTTGGTCACAGTAGTAATTAGGCTCTTTCCTTCCATTGTATTTCCTGAGTTTTGCTATTTATATGAAGCCTATTGGTTTCTGTATATTAGTTTTTATACCTGGTCACATTATGAAATCCATTTGTTTGTAGTAGCTTTTAGTTGCTTCTCTTTGGCTTTACAGATAGCTAATCATGCTGTCTGCAAATAAGGATATTTTACCATTTCATTTCCAACTTTTATATTTTGAATTATTTACCTTGTCTAATTGTGTTGTCTAGTAACTCCAGAACAATATTAAATAATAATAGTAATAGTAGTGAACATCCCTCTTTGTTTCTGTCTTCCTGCTTTTTCTTTTCCACCATACAACTTGAGTTGGGTAGGTTATCTCAATATTCACTTTTGGACTATTAAATATACTTAGACTCATATTATTTGATGTTTGATTTACATATTTAAAAGATTACTACATTAGAATAATTACACATCACCTCTATCCATTTTGAAACATTTACGAACAACCTTTTTATAAATTCTGCACAAATTAAACCTCAGATTTCCATTCTATATCCTCAATCTATCTTCTCATGACCTATATTGTAGATATTAACTTCATAAATTTACTCATTATATTTAGTTCATATTAGAGAAATCATACAATATTTGTCCTTTTGTGTCTGGCTTGCATCACTCAACATAATGTTCAACGTTCATCCATGTTGTCATATTCCTTCATAACTTCATTTCTTCTTAGAGCTGAATAATATTCCATTGAATGTATATTCCTCAATTTGTTTATCCATTCATCGGTTGATGGACATCTGGGTTGTTTCCATCTTTTGGCAATTGTGAATAATGCCCCTATGAACATTGGCATGCAGATGTCTGTTCATATCCCAGCTCTCAGTTCTTTTGGGTATATACCTAGTAGTGGGATTGCCAGATCACATAGCAGATCTATATTTAATTTCTTAGGAACCACCAAACAGTCTTTCACAGCAGCTGCACCATATTACATTTCCACCAACAGTGAAAGAGCATTCCTATTTCTCCACATCCTCTCCAACACTTGTATTTTTCTGTGTTTTTTTTTTGTTTGTTTGTTTTTTAATGTGGACATTCTAATAGGTGTAAAATGACATCTCATTGTGACATCTCATTCGACTTGCATTTCCCTAATAACTAGAGATGTTGAACATCTTTTCATGTGTTTATTCACCATTTGTTTTTCCTTTTTGGAAAAATGTCTATTCACACTTTTTTGCTTATTTTTAAATTGGTTTGCTTCTCTTTTTATCATTGAAGGTGTAAGATCTCTTTATATATCGTGGATATTAAGCCCTTATTGGGTATGTGATTTCCAAATATTTTCTCCCATTGAGTAGTCTGCCTTTTCTCCCTCTTGACAAAATCCTTTGCAGGGCAAAGTGTTTAATTTTCAGGAGGTCCCATTTATTTTTCTTTCATTGTTCATGCTTTGGGTGTGAGGTCTAAGAACTCAGCTCCTCCCCCCAAATCTTGAAGATGATTTCCTACTTTATCTTCCAGGAGTTTTATGGTCCTGGCTTTTATGTTTAAGTCTTGGATCCATTTTGAGTTGAGTTTTGTATAAGGAGAGAGTTAGGGGTCCTTTTTCATTCTTTTGGCTATGGATATTCAGTTCTCCAGCACCATTTGTTAAAGAGACTATTCTGTCCCAGTAGAGCAGAGTTGGTAGCCTTGTCAAAAATAAGTTGACTGAAGAGGTGAAGGCCTATTTCTGAACTCTCAATTCGATTTCACTGATCAATGTGTTTATATTTATGCCTGTTTTGACCACTATAGCTTTGTAATATGCTTTAAGGTCAGGTAGTTGAGTCCTCCAACTTCACTCTTCTTTTTTTAGGACAGTTTTGGCTATTTGAGACCCCTTTCTCTTCCAAATAAATTTGGTAATTGACTTCTCTATTTCTGTATAGTAGGTTGTTGGAATTTTGATTGGGATTGCATTG
The DNA here is from genome assembly GCA_029593785.1 of Cabassous unicinctus. Taxonomy (NCBI): domain Eukaryota; kingdom Metazoa; phylum Chordata; class Mammalia; order Cingulata; family Chlamyphoridae; genus Cabassous; species Cabassous unicinctus. Next base: position 10,023 of record JAQZBX010020554.1, read on the forward strand.
AATCTGTAAATCAATTTGGGGAGAATTGGCATCTTAATGATATTTAGTCATCCAATCCATGAAAATGGAATGTGCTTCCATTTGTTTAGGTCTTTGATTTCTTTTAGCAATGTTTTGTAGTTTTCTGAGTACAGGTCATTTACATTCCTGGTTAAATTAATTCCTAGATATTTGATTCTTTTATTTGCAATTGTAAATGGAATTTTTTCTTCATTTCTTCCTCCGATTGCTCATTACTAGTATATAGAAACACTGCTGATTTTTGCGTGTTCTTCTTGTATCCTGCCATTTTGCTGAACTCATTTATTAGTGCTAGTAGCTTTGTTGTGGATATTTCTAAAGTTTCTAAATATAAGATAATGCCATCTGTGAATAGTGAGAGTTTTACTTCTTCTTTTCCACTTTGGATGCCTTTTATTTCTTTACCTTGACTAATTGCTCTAGCTAGAAATTTTAGCACAATGTTGAATAACAGTGGTGACAGTGGGCATCCTTGTCCTGTTACTGATCTTAGAGGGAAAGCTCTCAACCATTCCTTGTTGAATATGAGGTTGGCTGTGAGTTTTTAATCTATGCCCTATATTACGATGAGGAATTTTCTTTTTGTTCCTATCTTCTGAAGTGTTTTTATCAAGAAATGATGCTGGATTTAGTCAAGTGCCTTTTCTGTGTCCATCGAGATGATCATGTGGTTTTTCACCTTTGATTTGTTAATGTGGTGTATTATGTTCATTGATTTTCATGTGTTGAACCTCCCTTGCATACCAGGAATAAAACCCACTTGATCATGGTGTATAATTCTTTTAATATGCTGTTGGATTCAGTTTGCTAGTATTTCGCTGATAATTTTTGCATCTATATTCATTACACAGATTGGTCTGTAAGTTTATTTTCTTATAGTATCTTTATTTGGCTTTGGTATTAGGGTGATGTTGGCTTCATAAAATGAGTTGGGCAATTCTCCCTTCTCTTCAATTTTTTGGAAGAGCTTTCAGCAGGATTGATATGAATTCTTCTTGAAATGATTGGTAGAGGAAGGTGCTAAGCTGCAGACTTCTGCTGGGTTGGTGTTGCTGAGGTGAGGTTACACCAGGAGGAGACCTTTGCCACCAGTCTGGATAGGGGATGTCGATGAACACAGTGTTGTCAGCTCAATTCCGGGAGGTGGACGTGGATGAGTACGAAGAGAACAAGTTCATGGACAAGGAAGATGGAGGCAACAGCCAGGCTGGGCCCGATGAGTGTGAGGTGGACTCCTGCCTGTGGCAAGGAAATATGACAGCTGCTCTACATGCAGATCTGAAAAATCCCCCTATCAACACCAAGAGTCAGGCAGTGAAGGAACAGGCAGGCAGCATCGTCTCGAAGGTCCTTTTCAAGCTATAATCTTGAAAAGGCAGTTCAATCTCTGGACAAGAATGGTATGGATCTCCTAATGAAGTATATTTACAAAGGCTCTGATAGCCCCTCTGACAATAGTAGTGCTATACTATTGCAATGGCATGAAAAGTCACTTGCAGCTGGAGGAGGGAGTAGGGTCCATCGTTTGAGTATTGACTGCAAGGAAAACCACATAGTCTGCAGGAACTGAACATCTGCCATGGGTGTGGGAATTGCTGGTACAAAGACCCAAACAACCAAATGCCACCTATGCCCTTTGGGTACGATCTGTTTCCCTCAGCTTTGCTTTCTTGCTTTCTTTTCATATCTGTAAAGAAGAAAATTATATATCAGTTTTTCTTTAATGAAAATGGGGATAATATAGGGGAAATTTTATTTCAGTAGGAGTGTCTCATGCTCTCAAAAGCTATTTCAGTGATGTGTCTACCAGGCTGTATGTAGCATAATTTATATTCACATTTAATTGTCCAATTTTTAACCGCTGTTGGCTGGTTTTTGTTTTATTTTGTTTTGTTTTTGACTAATACTGAGAGATGTAGTCAGAATTTGAGGTCAGTTTCCTAATTCATTGATAGCCAAGCAGTGATCTTTATAAAGAATATGTTTGAGAGACTGGCAGCTATTAATACTGCAAACCTGGACCATACTTCTCCTATTTAAGCGAATCTGTTTCTGGAGCAGGTGGTGGGTGAGCACCGCTACCAAGACGCAGCTCTGTTTCTGCTCACCTCTAGATTATCTGTGCTGTGAGTTTTAAAGTATGTTTTATTCCTCTCAGCATTCAATATTCATGGCTTCTCAACTTCTTTGTAGCTACTTAGGGTCCAGAGCAAGGTGTCTTGCTCTGTACAAATCTATAAAATATCAGAACCTGTTTTGCATGATATTGCTAAACTTTCGTCCCAGGAATATGGTCCTATTTGGGGAAACTAGAATCCAAATCAGAAAAGAGGCACAAACTCTGATAGAGTTTAAGCTCTGGGAAGCCACTGAATGAAATGCTATTTTCTTTAGAAATATAGAAACTGCTTTAGACATTAGAGGTGTACACAATTAGTATTTCATATGTCCCATAAATGTCTTCAGTGTTCCTCAGGGTGATTGGCATCTCAAAAGATTTGATTCAAATCCAAACAAATATACATTCAATGTTTTATCTCAGTGTTTTTTAAATAAGAAAATGCTACACAGAAAAAAGTTTTCTTTCTTGGACAAACCAAATCCATTCTCAAGAAAATGACCGGTGCTTGTACAATGCCATTCAATAGCTCCAAAACAAATCACCTGAACGCATATGACCAGTAGGGAAATCAGCCTGTGTTTAGTATTTACATTTGTGGCAGTTTGGTATTGCTTATGAATTCCAAAATAGATATTGGATTGTGCTTGTAAACTGATCTGCTTCTCTGGGCATATTGGATTGTATTAGATACAGAGGTTTCACTTTTACTTTATTAAATCAAAAGTAGGGCTTTTATTTGACCATGTCATTAAGGCGTGCAGGTTGAGTCCTCATCCCCTTGGTGGGGATAAAACGGACTCTCACACGGAATTAAATGCATGGAGAAAGAGAACACAGAAGCAGATATGCAGGAAGAGAGAATGCTCCATAGACATGGCCCCAAGAAGAGAGATGAGCCTGATAGTCTACAGCTGACCTTGTGGAGAGACCAGAGCAGCTGACTCTGGAAAGAAACGAGCCCTGGGGAAAGTGACAAGCCTTATGCCAGCCTACAGCAGAAGCTGGCACCATGGGGCCTGAAGGGGAAGGAGGAAGGCTGAACCCTGGCAGACATCGCCCACCATCTTGCGTCAACATGTGGCAACAGACTTTGGGTGAGAAAGTACCTCTTATGGTACCTTGAGTTGGACTCTTTAGGGCCTTGTGAATGTAAGCTTCTACCCCAAATAAATACCCCTTAGAAAAGCCAACAGAGTTCTGGTACTTTGCATCAGCACCCCTTTTGGCTGACTAAAACAGAATTGGATACCAGTTTCATAATCTTTGACTTATGTGAAAACTTGTGCAGAAATTCTATAAACTCTGCTGTTTTGATACCTGCTTTGTTTTGTTTTGTAAAAATGATAAAGTTCAGAAAATAAAATGCCAGTGTTGAATATTAAAAAAATAATAAGAAGAAAAGAAATGTTTGGTAGAATTCATCTGTGCTGTCATCTGGTCCCGGGCTTTTCTTTGTTGGGAGATTTTTGATGACTTTACTTGTGATTGGTTTGTTTAGGTCATATTTTTTCTAAAGTCAGTGTAAATTGTTCGTGCATTTCTAGGAATTTGTCCATTTAATCTAGGTTGTCAAATTTGTTGGCGTACAGTTTTTCGTATTATCCCCTTATGATCTTTTTTATTTCTTTGGGGTCGGTAGTAATATGCCCCCGTTCATTCTTAATTTTATTTATTTGCATCTTCTTTCTTTTTTCTTTTTTAATCTAGCTAGGGGTTTGTCAATTTTATAGATCTTCTCAAAGAGGCAGCTTTTGATTTTGTTGATTCTCTCTGTTGTTGTTGTTCCCAATTTCCTTTATTTCTGCTCTAATCTTTTCTATTTCATTCCTTCTGCGTGCTTTGGGATTAGTTTGTTTTTGGTCTTTTTCTAGTTTCTCCAGGTGTTCAGGTAGGTCTTTGATTTTAGCTCTTCCTCCTTTTTAATGTAGGCATTTAGGGCGATAAATTTCAGCACTGTCTTCAGTGCATCCCATAAGTTTTGATAGGTTGTGTTCTCACTTTCATTCATCTTAAGAAACTTACTAACTTCTCTTCCAATTTCTTATTTGAACCACTGACTGTTTACGTGTGCTGTGTAGCCTTCATATATTTGCAAATTTTCCCATTTCCTGACCATTATTGATTTCCAGCTTCTTTCCATTATGATCAGAGAACAGGCTTGGTATAATTTTAATCTTTTTAAATTGATTGAGACCTATTTTGTGACCCAATATATGGTCTATCTTGAAGAAAGATCTATGAGCACTTGAGAAGGATGTAGATCCTACTGTTTTGTAGTGCAATGTTCTGTATATATCTGTTAGGTCTAGTTCATTTATCATATTGTTCAAGTTCTCTGCTTCCTTGTTGATCCTCTGTCTGATTGTTCTAGCTAATGATGTGAGTGGTTTGCTGAAGTCTCCCACTATTATTGTAGAGATGTCTATTTCTCCCTTGAGTTTTGCCAGAGTTTGCCTCATGTATTTTGGGGCACCCTGGTTAGGTACATAGATATTTATGATTATTATTGTTTCCTGGTGGATTGTGCCTTTTATTAATATATGATGGCCTTCTGCATATCTTATAGCAGTTTTGCATTTAAAGTTTGTTTTGTCTGATATTAGTATAGCTACTCCTGATCTTTTTTGTCTACTGTTTGCATGGAATATCTTTTTGCAACCTTTTACTTTCAGCCTATTTTGAGTCTAAGGTGGGTCTCTTTTAGACAGCATATGAATGGCTCATATTTTTTTCATCCATCCTGTCAGCATGTATCTTTTGATTAGGGAGTTTCATCCGTTAACGCCCCAATGATTGTTACCACTGCAAAAGTGTTACTTGCTTTGACTATTTCATCCTTTGGTTTTCATATGTCATATCTTATTTTTGTTTGTCTTTTTACTCTTTTGGTTACCCTTTCATTTTTTTTATAATTTCAAGAAAGTTTCTGGAATTATATTTTTTAATGCTTGTTCTGTTTCTTTATTTTGGTTTTCTTCTTCAGAGACTTCTTTTAAAAGCATACTAAATGTTGTCGTGTGACATATATATATATATATATATATATATATATGATTTTTTTCTTTTTTTTCATAGTTAAAAATCTCATTTCACCTATTTATCTTAAGACATTAATTTATTATGGCAATGCCCTCTGGAGATGAGTCCCAGTGCCTTCTGCAACCCCGACCCTTATGATGCCTTCCAAAATGCATGATCTTAAGTCATCTGGCCACTGAGATACTAAAGATGAAATCATTTCATTCCCAGCATCAAAGACATCACATTCCATCGGCAGAGCCCAATGCATGTAATATATAATCAGTGTGGGAAGATTTGTAGAACATGGTCCAGTTCTGTGGGGCAGAGAGAGAAAGTGTGAATTCTGTCTAAAGGGCACCAGGTGCTGTAGGATTATGCCCCAAATAAGCTGAAAGGATTATGATACAGAAGGGAGAGGAAGGCGCTGCAGGTCAGGGTGCATCTGGTTGAGGCACATTGCTCAGACCACAGACGGGGAATGGTGAGGGCAATGCCACACTAATTGGGATTATCCCTTTCCTTGATCTGAATGCAATAATTCTTTTAAAAGTTGCTTAAGTTCCCACAAACAAATTTTGGCCACCACATCACCACTACCATTTTGTTTGTAGCTGCTGCTTTTTTGAAAAAACGCTTCTTTTTGCTAAGATATATCCTCACTAAGTAGAAGGAAAGAAAAGATTGTGCCCTTCTACAGTGGCCACTCCCCCTCCCCAGACCATCTCACGGCGGTCCTGCAGACCTGTGCCCACCCTGTGATGTCCCCCTTGGGGGCCCCAAACAGCACAACCTGCAGGGGTCCAGGGTGCCACACCAAGGCTGCTTGCACATCAGCGGGGGAAAGCAGTTTCCAGGAGGGGCAAAGGCTTGGTGTCTTCTTTTTTAACTCGTCTTGCTTTTTCTTTCTCCCCCAGATGCACCTGAGCCTCTAGTTTAACCCATTTTCTCTGAGAGACCTCAACTTACAGAAGGCGGTTTCAGGTTGCTCACAATATTAATTAACACTTATTGGCTACCTTACTAAGGGTCACACCCTGCCTGAAACACTTTTTATAGAATTACTCATTTAATTCTCACATCAGCCCCATTGTTCAGAGAGGTAAACTGAGCCTTGGAGAGAGCACACAGATCGTAAAGGACGGCTGTGGCATCTGACACATGATTCAGGTGCTGAATTGGTTTGCTTTAGAGGAAAATAAACATGAAAAATTAGCAATGATTATCTCTTAATGGCATGTCATGGAATGTTTTAATTTTCTCCTTTGTATACTATCTTCTATTTCTACTTGAATTTATGTTAATTCCTAAACCAAAGTTTTTTATTTTCCAGAAATTAATAATAGAATAGATATGGACATAAATGACTTGAACAAAAAAGAGGGCTATTAGTGTTTTGAAGGGAGGGTTATTTGAGCTATTACAGAGCTGTATCCTTTTTCCATTCATTTATTAAAAAATACGTTTTCTAGCTCCAATTGTGTACTATGCATTCTCCTAAGTTCTAGGAACCAAGGAGCAAATAATGAAAATGCTACCCTTGCCCTGAAAGGACCTTCAGACCATTGGGGGATATAGACCAAGACCCACAAGCTAAACAAGAAGTCCTATGTAGGGGAATTAAAAGGTAGCGAAGAAAGAATATATTTAATCCAGTCTTGGAAGTAAGGGGCTGGTATCCAAGGAAGGCTTCCCTGAGGTGGTGATATGTAAGTTAGGAACTAAGAAAGGAGTAGAATTTGTCAGGTGAGTTGGAGTGAGTATGTTTAGTGGAAGTATTTGTGAGAAAAAATGTTCTAAGCAAGAAGAAAGAGTTTAAGGAAGGGCCCAAAAGTTACATGTGTATATGTATATATAAGAGGCACAGAACAAAGGATGAGAACTAGGGAGATGATCAAGAGCTAGATCCTAATCTGGTTTCTAATCCAGGGTTTGAGGACTTCAGGATGCAAAAATGTGTCCATACTCAGAAATTCACATATAATGCCAAATTCTTGAACGAGCCATTAGCATTCATCAATGTCCTCAAGTGGGTCTTTGACCTTACAACGTTAAGACACACGGGAAGCCACTGAAAAGGGTTAAATAGAGAAGCAGCACCGTCCTAGTTATATTTATAATGAAAGGCTTCTGCTGACAGAACATTTCAATTAGTTTGGTCCCACAAACGTTTGACTAATTTGCAGTTTTTCAGGCATTACAGACTCAAAGATGAGTAAAATCTAGTTTCTGCTTTAAAGAAACCCACAGAGCAGTAAGGAGACATGTAATTTAACTCCTAATTTCAATATAAGTGACAAGTGGTACACCCGAGGCAAGCCCTGGAGCTATGAGCTTGCAGAGGAGGACAACACTCTTTCTGGGAGTAGGAGGCGAGGACCTGAGGAGAAGGTGATGGCTGAGCTGGCTCGTAGAGAGTGAGTGGAAGTTAGGTAAGCAGTCCAGGGAGATGAAGCTGGTCCAGACAGAAGGAGCAGCATGAGAAAGGCATGGGCAGGAGTGAATATGGTGCGCTTCAGCCTCTAGTAGGGCCTCGTGTTGTCACAACATGAAGTAAGACGTGGAAAGACTTGGGTTGGAAGACACGAAGTGCAGTCAGATCCTGGAGGGTCCTGTGAATTATGCAGATATGCAACCTCAGTGATAGGAGACTGGATGGTTTCAGAAAAATGTCAGGAAGAGTGTGAGCCTGATACCACGTTCTCCAAGCAGGAGGAACTGACCAGGAGGTAGATGTTAGTATGAGGGTGACATGCTGGCAGGAGTAAGCCACACAGTGCAGGGGGTCCAGATGAAGTGCAAGAGTAATAACGTGGAAGTAGTAATAGCTGACCTAAGAAAAGCATCAACCCTGCTTTTGGAAAACTTGAGACTCAACATGATCTAGGAGTTGAGTTGCCGATTTTAGGAGACCTCCTAATAGATCACAGATGAGCTACAGGAAGGGGCCGACATTCTGGCAGTAGGAAGCTCCTAATATCTCTAAACTGAAAAAAAAAATAAGACAATTTTTTTTATATAAAAGCCCCAGAAACAGTGCTCCAGCCGTGGGGCCGAGATGCCTTGAGCAGGGCCACAGTGGCGGGGCCAGAGGCACGAGGAGCTGTGAGAAGGACATCGCTGGGGCTGAGTCTCCAAGGCCTGGCACCTGAGGGAAGCCCCAGCGGCTGCCACATCCCGGATCTCTGGTCGTGAATGCTCCACACGTCCTCCTCCTGCTCTGGACTTTACTCTGGAAACAGGAGTCGTTGACTTTGCCCAGAACAGGGGCCTGGAGACCAGCAATCCAGTCTCCTGTGCTGACAGCCGTCCACACGGAAGGCAACGGCTCCCTCCCAAGCCCCTCCACGCCCTGCTGAGTGCCCCTGAAAGCGAATGCTGGGCTAGACAACTCTCCCTGACCATTTAAAAGATCACATGACCAAGAACTCGGGCCGCTGAACCTCATCCAGGAAGCTTCCCTAGGGGGCCCACCTCACACCAACACCCCCCACCCGCTTTCATTCAGGTCGGTCTTGCTTGATGTGCTTACTGGAGAGGACTTAGGATCTCGGTGGGCTGGGTTGGGTGATGGCACATCCCCCCGTTTAACTGCCCCAGACAGTGTTCCCTTGGCTGGAGCAAAGAGACAACCCCCAGCACTGGCCTCCATAACCTTTTTAGAATCCAGACCAGTGAGCGTCGCTGGCTGTGGGAGGCAACTGGCAGGCAGATGCCTGACAGGGAGTTGTCACAGGATGGACAAACGACAGCTGGGGACTGCAACCTGTTCCCGTCAAAATAGGGAGACAGAAATACAGGTTGTGTGAAGAATGTCAGATTAGCTGTGAGCCTCAGCAGGGAGTCAGGACCTGCAGCCTGTGCCTTGCAGTGCGATTAATTCAGGCAGGAGGGCTCAGGGGCACTTATTTTAGGCCCCACCCCAAGGGGCACGAGATGAGAAGGCGTTGTGCACCTTTCCTGAAGCCAGCTCGCTGTATCTGTGCAACCTCGGCATAGCACTTCCTTTGGTGTGCTGTTCAGATGATTTCTTTTAGGGGAGAGACATCTTTTATTAAAAAGTGGCTCAAGCAGTTGAGCACTCGCCTCCCACATGGGAGGTCCCGGGTTCAGCTCTCGGTGCCTCCTAAAGAAAAAATAGACAAAGAGCAAAAACACAAAAACAAAAACAGAAACAATGAGCTGTCTCGGGGCGGGGGGTTGGGGGGAGGATTAAAAAAAATGACTTAGAACTCTCTCTAAGGAGTGGGTGATGTGATCTCCAGGGTTATCATTTGCTTCAAAATATTAGTGCCAGGCTTTGTGGTAGGTGTCAGGGAGAAGCAATGAATAAGACAAACATATAAATACGGTCTCCGCCCTCACAGAGCTTATATGGATTACTGCGTGTGTGTCTGTTTGCACCTGGATGCACACATGTATTTACACATGTAAGTGCGAGCTCAATGAATGCACATCTTCCACCCAACTGCTGTGGTGGGACACAATTCTAAAGCTTTCCCTCAGGCAACACAACACAACACAACACAACACAAAACAATGTAATAGAATGAGCAAAGGCTTTGAAAGTGCAACACTGGCTCCGTCACTGGTCGTTCACATCCCTGGGGGAATTATTTAACTTTTCAGATTTTCTGCCCCATCCAACTTGCCTGCTTATCGTAGTTGCACGGATTATGCTGTGAAGGCAGGTGGCTGTGGATGGACGAGAGCACATGCAGGAGACACGTGCATGTGTGCGCCCCAATGACTAGGAATAAGGAAAATGGGGTTGCCTTCTGAAGTTCATGCCATGAAACCAACACAAAATGGATCGTAGCAGTCGTGCTGAGCCACGTACGGAAACAGCAGGCCTCCCAGGTGTAAAAGATTTGGCTAACAGAGGTTAGGATCGCTTCTAATAAAGCATACGTCCATCCGAAGGACTGGTATGCCCCTGAGGCACTGCCCGTAGAAGAGGGGACTCTGGGGTACCTGTGCTCCACCAGGCAGAAACTCCCTGCACAGAGATGGCCACTTAGAGAATTCTCATTTCCTGAGAATTCGCCTAAGTCCCGATGTTTTTAGTTCACTTATTTTCTAACAATTCTCTCAAATATGACAACGTCTGCCATCCCCTTTGCCACTATCATGGCTCAAACCAGCAAGTTTCTCACTGGAGCTTCTTGTCGTAACTGCCTGCTGGGCCATGCCTTCCGTCTGGCCCTGGCACAGTCCAGGGGCTTCAAAATGTCCAACGTCACTAAGTGCACATGGCATGCGACTTCTTGCATGAGCTCCTCTGTGGACTGTTTTGAATCTAGGAAAATAAACATGCCAGAGTGAAACACTGTCCCAGTGGTCCTGTAGCCCGGGTTGGCCCTGCCTCAGAGAGGAAGGGAGAAGTGGAGCTTTGGGAAAGATGTTGACCCTCTGCTGTGTCCACTCCCTGCCAGTCACATATGATATCAACCCTGGGGTGTCTGATTAGACTCGCTACCCCTGGCAGGGATGGTGGAGGCTTCCAGAGCAAAAAATAATTCCAGAAAAGAGAAAGGGTCTTTTTAATTTTTGTGAGACTTTTATGATGTTTTATGCTTAAGACTTAAGATTTCTTTCATTGTGACTTTCAGTGATTTGAGGAATAATTGTTGCAGATACTGGCTCACAGGAAAAGCCCTTTTGTCTTATTGATATAGAATAAAGTTGCACTCAATGCAAGTAATTTCTTGGTTACTTTGGTTACTTTGAGGAAAACTCAAAAAAAACAAAAAAACAAAAAACACTAAAAAACAGAACCAAGATTTTTATTGCGGTAATTCCTCAGGCTTGCACACAACTTCACCATACACTCTCATATCCTTTCCCTAACACGGCCCTCGAGAAGCTGACAATTGGGAGACCAAGGAGAGGCCTGGTACTTGATGTTGGAGTCCTGCAGTGGTTCTCTTGCTTGTGGGTTCTGTAAATGGTAGAAAAGTAGCATTGCTTCCCTTTCCCCTTATTTCCCCAAATCTCTTAAACTTTATCTTGGTTTACCGACCCAGAAAGGAGAGGACTTGAGGAGCAGGGTCAGGAGGGACGTGGAGAGCTTGAACCAGGTAAATTTAATCTGGTCCGATGACTCCCAGTGATTCCATTGTTTACTAGGCTTGTTAAATTGACAAGAAAGCGACCCTCTCCACAGAGGCAAAAAGAATTTATGACATCCATTTTACTAGCTGGAAGGCTCCGCATGGCTTGGTATAATGGCTCATGCTGTCTTTATAGATTTTTTTTCCTAGGAAACATTTTAATCCAACAAAAGAGTAAATAATATCAATCACATTGCTCATACCGTCATTACTGACTTGGGTCTCTGATTGATTTTTCAGGGCTGTTTTCTATGCTGGCAGCATGGCAGAGTAGAAAAGACACTGGCTGAAAACAGAAGAGAAGGGTTCAAAGTCTGCTTTTGTCCATGATAAGCTCACTTTCCCCAAAGTCATCATGAGGTACCACACCTTTGGGCCATTGCTCTGCACAGAATGCTTTTGGTTTATTCTTTTTTTTAAAAATATTTTTCTTATTTTTTAAAAGATACTTAGATTACACAAATGTTACACAAAAAATATAGGAATTCCCATATGCCCCACTCCCCACACCTCCCATACCCTCACACATAAACAACGTCCTTCATTAGTGTGGCACATTCATTGCAGCTGATGAATGCATCCTGGGGCATTGCCATTGAGCATGGACCATAGTTTACATTGTAGTTTATACTCTATCCCACACAATTCTGCAGGCTATGGGAAGATATATAATGGCCTGTATCTGTCATTGCAATGCTATTCAGGACAATTCCCAAGTCTCAAAAAAAAACCCTGCATTACACCTGTCTTTCCCTCCTCCTGCCCCCAGAGCCACCAGTGGCCACTGCCTCTGCATCAATGCTGTAATTTCTTCCATTTCTAGAATCACAACAAGTCTATAGTAGAATACCAGTAAGTCCACTCTAGTCCATAGTTCATTCCCCAATCCTGAGGATTCTGGGTTGGTGATGTCCACTCCACCTCTAATTGAGAGGGGACTTCTATCCCATACAGCCAATGGATAGGACTCTCTTGCCTGCAATTATAGGCTGTCTCATTTCCTTGGTATGGTCGTTATCAGTCCTCACCTCCTTGTTAGTTTCCAGGGTGAGTCCAATGAACTGGAGAGTAGGTGTTGCAACTCTGCTGAGGCTCCGGGCCCAGCTGGCACATGGACAGCCCAAAGATTCCAGTCTCTTCGACGTACACCTACCCACTCCAGCACCAAGTATAGGTTTAAATAGAAGGAACAGATGAGCCATGTGTAGGGAAGCCATAACTGAGTCTAACTCTGTCACTCTCGGGAGCACAAACTCCAAAGTAGGGCCCACTGGCAAGGCACCAAACTCCAGAGCTACCTGCCTTGACCATAGGACCTGGGTGTCTCTAGAGCCCTCAGGAGCCCCACTATTTGAAGTAGTATGCACTTTGGCAGTTTATGAGATCCTGCTGAGATGTGCATAAGCGTTACCTCTGGGATGAACTCCTGACTCACTTTGAATTCTCTTAGCCATATAAACTCATTTGCTTTACCTTTCCCCCCCTTTATTCAAAGTCTTTTTCCAGTTGCCTTGCTAGTTGGTGCTTGGTAGTAATCCCTTGGTACCAGGGAGGTTCATCCCTGAGAGTCATGTCCCACACTGGGGGGAAGTTAATGCATTTATATGCTGAGTTTGGCTTAGAGAGAGGCCACATTTGAGCAACAAGGAAGCTCTCAGGAGGCAACTCTTAGGCACCCCACAACACTAGGCTAAGTTTAAATTTCAAGAGAAAAGGCTCACAAGCATAGTCATCAATATCAAGGGCCCATCAATGGACCATCCTCCTTTGCCACTCATTGCCCCTGCACTTGGGGGACAGTTGCTTCTCCATTAGAGAACATGACAGAGCTCTCCAGGATGGGAATTCAATATTGTCTCAGTTATTGTGTGAATCTCGACCCACTGTGACAATGGCCCATGAACATGTGAACATATTTATATACCTTAAATGTATGCCCAGGTGAACTTCCTCCCATGTATACCCCATCATTGACACCTCACACCAATAATCCTCCCCTGCTCCAGTTGTAACCCTTCTGTGATCTAAAGCTTCTTCACAGAGGGCTTGACACAATGGTTTGTCCTCCCCTATTAGGAACCACCCATGCTCTCAAGATACTCCCACCCCCCTCTGTTTGAAAATGTATCGGTCCTCCCCAGGATGGGAGTCCAGCTCCTTCCCACTCATTATGCGGGTCTCCACCACTGACAAAACAGATTATGACAAAATGATCACTCACACACTCCCTAGAATTCTGCCCCAGGTGTGCCCTGTCCCAAATGCCCACCCATTCAACACCCTAAACCAGTAACTCTTCCTTGTCATAGTGCCATAAGAGGAATCACACTACCTGACTTTAAAACATACTACAAGACTGCAATGGTCAAAACTGCATGGTATTGGCACAAGGATAGATATACCGACCAATGGAACCAAATTGAGAGCTCTTATATAGATCTTTGCACATACAGTCATCTGATATTCAACAAGGTCACCAAGTCCACTCAACTGGGAGAGAATGGCCTCTTCAACAAATGGTGCTTGGAGAACTGGATATCCATATCCAAAAGAATGAGAGAAGAACACCATCTCATACCTTATACAAAAATCAACTCAAGATGGATAAAAGATTGAAATACAAGAGCCAAGGCCATAAAGACTTTGGAATATAATGTAGGAAAACATCTCCAGGACCTTGTAATAGGAAATGGTTTCATGAACTTCACACCCAAAGCATGAGCAGTGAAAGAAAAAATAGATAAATGGGATATCCTCAAATTAAAAACTCTTGCACCTCAAAGGAGGTTATCAAGAAAGTAAAAAGGCAGCCTACCCAGTGGGAGAAAACATTTGGCAACCATATATCTGATAGGAGCCTAATATCCAGCATATATAATGAAATCCTACACCTCAAAAATAAAAAGACCAACAACCCATTTAAAAAAATGAGCAAGTGACTTGAAAAGACACTCCTCCAAGGAAGAAATACAAATGGCTAAAAAGCACATGAAAAGATGCTTAACATCACTAGCTTTTAGGGAAATGCAAATCAAAACTACAATGAGATACCATCTTATACACATTAGACTGGAAGCTATTTAAAAAACAGAGGACTACATGTGTTGGAGAGGTTGTTGAAGAGAATGGGAACTCTCATCTACTGCTGGTGGGAATGTAGAATGGTCCAGGCATTGTGGAGGACAGTTTGGTGGTTCCTCAAAACACTAACTATAGATCTGCCATATGAACCAGCAATTCTGCTGCTGGGTGTATACCAAGAAGAATTAAAAGCAGGGACACAAGCAGATATATGCACACCAATGTTCATAGAGGCATTGTTCACTATTGCCAGAAGTTGGAATCAACCCAAATGCCCATCAACAGATGAAGGGATAAACAAAATGTGGTACATACATAAAATGGAATATTGCTTAGCTGAAAGAAGGAATACAGTGCTAACACACTGGATAACATGGATGAATCTTGAGGACCTTATGTTGAGTGTAGCAAGCCAGGCATTGAAGGACAAATATTACATGACCTCACTGATATGAATTAAACAAATTGAGCGGACTCAGAGAGCTAGAGTCTGGAAGATAGGTTTACAGGAAGTAGAAAGGGAGAAGAAGGTTGTGAGCCAATGCCCACATGGGCAAAATCTATGATACGGTGGAAGTGTGTAGTTGAGCACTGAAGGGATATGACAGGAGGGTAGTGATACTATTGGGTTGGGCAGTGCAGGTTTGACAGGTGGATAGAGTGGGGAGGGTGGGTTAGAAGGTCCAGGGTACTGGGGGGAGGGTTGGGAGAGGGACAATGTGAACACTGGGGATTGCCGGGTATGTAGTTGAAAGTACAAAGTTGGTTTATTCTTAAAATTGTATATTATTATTAATTTTAACTATAGTCATTAGAATTTTATCTCCTTAACCATATTAACAACAACTTCATCAGCAACCATAATGGATTGACCTCTAATGTATATATTCTTTTTATTTCTTTTCCAAGTACCACTGGTTTTGTTTCCTAGAAGGCTGCTTGAGCAAATACCATGAAATAGGTCAACACATGATGGGAATTTATTAGCTTATAGCTTTAAGGCTAAAAGAAAGTCCAAATCAAGACATCACAAAGGAGATGCTTTTCCCCAAAGACTGTGGCATTCTGGGGCTGGCTGGGGGCTGTCCTTCTTCCTTGGCTTGTCAACTCCAGGTCTCTCCTTTCTGCTCTGGGGTCCGTGGGTGTTCAGCTTCTGGCTGTCGGTGTGCACCTCTGTGGCTCTCTCTCTCTGTCTGAATCTCATTCTCTTATAAAGGGCTCCAGTAACAGGATTAAGAGCCATGCTGACTGAGGTGGGTCTTCAGCTGACGTAGCCACACAGTGCTCGTTGTTCTCCCGTGGTGTCCCTGCTGCAGGGCGGCCCAGCCAAAGCCCCTAGCCCTCCTGGAGTGCTTGTGAGCCACCAAGCACTTTCCATTGACTCTTTTTGCTTTAACTCTCTAGTACGGACAATTACATCTACACAAAATGTAAATACAAACAAACTTGTAGAGGCAGAAATAGACTGGCAGTTAGGTATGGTGGGGGAGGATGGGGGATTGAGAGGTGGCTGCTAAGGGGGAGGGGCGTTTCTTTTTGGAGAAGTGAAAATGCTCTAATACTGAACACAGAGCCCTGTGATTGTACAGAAAGCCATTGCTTGTACATTTTGGATAGACTGTATGGTTTGTCAATACATTTTGATAAAATTGATTAAAGAAAAATGGAGATGACATATTTAAAGGACATAAGATAGATCTGAAAAAAAATCAGAACAACCATCACCATAATCCAGAGAATAACTGGCGTTTAAAGAAAAAACAAAGAAGAATCTTCCTGTATATCCAGGCATCAATATCAAATTACTTTTACAAGAAAGACAATCAGGGTGTCATCAGCTTTGTTGATGGAAGTACTTCATGCTAAAGGCAAAAGTGGAATAATATATTTAAGAAAGTCAAGGGGAAAAACGAAAGCCAAGGATTTTATACACAGACAACTTGTCTTCCGGGTGTGAAAGCCCCAGACAAGCTGTCATCAACGAACAGTGTGCAAGAACACGGGCAAGATGTACATCCAGTAAACTTCTCCAGAGGCCCTTTCTAAGGATTGCATTAGAGAATGTGCTTCAAACAACCAAATGACTGGAGAAACACTGACATCAGGAGCAAAGACGGAGGGGCAGGAAATATTTACTATTATACTTGCAGAACTAAGAAAAAGGAGCATTAGATTGGAGAGATGATGGTGTGTATTGGCTGTATGCTCTGGCAGCATAGCTACCCTACAACGTTTTTTAACAGGAAGAGAAGAATGGGAGAGCACATCTAAAAATATTTAGAAACTATTTTTTTGTAATACTTTGGTGCTGATAGTACTAATGTGGCTGTTTTGAGTTATTGAGTTGTTTGTAAAATTTCAGATTAAGAAAATGAATAGTTAGTGATATTCTGATTCCATAGCCCCTAGTGTAATGCAGAACCAGGGTTAGTGAGTAGAAAAAAGGAGGTACAGTTGTGAGATAGAGGAGGATAAATACAAAAGCAAGCAAGCAAATAAATGATAAATAAACAAACCCTGTGGTCTCGAATACGAAGGGAAGCATTGTATGACCTCGTGAGGTACTTCTTTATGTACCGTGGAAAAGGCCTAGAAACAATGACCAGCTTAGAGCAGAGAGCAGCCCTTTGAGCCACGTCGTGTTGCTGAAATAGCAAACGCCATCTACAAGAAGCCAGGATGCCTTGCAGACAGCTGGCTCCACCCACATCTGGGAAGGAAGCCAGTTGAGCACCTAGAACTAGCATAGACTTCTGGGATCCCAGTTGTGACTGGGAAAGGGCATGTGGAGAGCTTCTGGTGGCCTGGTGTGTTTTATTTTTTATCAATGTTGCTGTTTTATTTATTTACATTTACATGCAATACATTGCCAGCACACCATAATTTGCACACAATTTATATACAATAAAGTCCATCAATTTTCTATGCTAAATTTCTTGAATTTGCAAATATAACTACCACAATTTTATATAGAATATTTCTATCACCCTCAAAAATTCCCTGTGCCACTTTGCACACAATCCCTTCTCTCCATTCCAAGTCCCTGGAAAGCAACGTCAGCTTTTTGTTTTATAGTTTTTGTTTCTAGCTTCATTCACTTTGGGATTCATCTATGTTGTTGTCTGAATCGATAGTTCATAGTTTCTTTTACTGATGAGTAGTATTCCATTGTTTCATATACCACAATTTGTTGATTCATTATGAATAAAGCTGCTATGAACATTCAAGTATACGTTTTGGCATCTCGTGCTTTTAATTTGCCTTTCCCAAATAACTAATCATGTGTGTGAAAATTATTAATTTTAGCAACTTTAAAAAAGTTTCCTTAGGATTCCCTATGTATGTGAGCATGCTGTTTACAAAAACAGCTGCATTTGTTTCTTTCCAATCCAAAGGTCTTCTACTTCTCTTTCTGTCCTTTTAACAGAAGCTAGAACCTCTAGTACAATGTTGAATAAACATTGCCTAGTTCCTGATCTTAGGGAGGAAGCACGTAGTTTTCACTATGAAGTATTATGTTCACTTTAGATTTTTCATAGATGATATTTCTCAGATAAATGAATTTTCCTCCTATTTCTGATTAGCTGAGGATTTTATTGTGAATTTGTATTGAATTTTGTCAAGTGTTTTCTATGCATTTATTGAAAATATCATATGGTTTTACTCTTTTACTAGTGAAGGTAGTGAATTACAATGATTGATTTTTCTAGTGTTAAACCAACCCAGCATTCCTGGGATAAATTGTACTTAGTCATAATTCATTATCTCTTTTATACATTATTGGATTTGATTTGCTTTATGTGTAGATTCCTTTAGGAAATTGGTTTGTAATTTTCTTTTTTAAAATAATGTCTTCAATAGGTTTTAGTATCAGAATAATTAGTGGCCTCATAAAAGTGAATATCTTTCAATTTCTCGAAACATTTGCATGGAATTGACATTATTTCTTCCTTAAATGTTTGGCAGTCTTCACCAGATAGCCATCTAGGCATGGAGTAGTCTTTCTCATAAAGTTATCATACAGATTAAGTTTCTTCACTAGGTAACAGATGATGTGTGTTGATTATTTTTTCTTGGATGAGTTTTGGTAATTTGTGTTTCTTCAAAGTCTCTGTCCATTTCATCTAAGTAACAAAATTTATTGGCATAAAGTTATTCAAAATATTCCCTTATTACCTTCCACATGTTTGTAGTATCTGTAGTGATATTACCTCACTCTTGAATTATGGGTGTTAGTAATTTGTGTCTTCTCTCTCTTTTGTCCTGAACATTTCAGTCTTATCATTTTTTTTTTATCTTCTCAGGGAAACAGTTTTTGGTTTCATTCAAAGTAAAAGAAATCTTCTTTTACTTTGGTTCTATATTTAATTGACTTTTGCTCTCATTTATTATTTCTTCCCTTCTTCCTTCTTTTGGGTTACATTATCTTTTCTTGTTTAGAGTAGAAACTGAGATAACTGATAAATATTTATAAGCATATAAGGATATAAGTAAATATTTTTGAAGCACTGTTTTAGTTTGTATTACACAAATCTTAATTTGTTGTATTGTCATTTTTAGTAAGTTCAAGTATTTTCTAGTAATTCTTATGATTTCTTCTTTGACCCATGGGTAACATAGATGTATTGTTTAATTTCTAGATATTTGTGGATTTTCTTGATATCATTTGGTTTTTAGTTTCTAGCTTAATTCTGTTAAGGTCAGAGAATATACTTTGTATGACTTCAATCCTTTTAAATTTATGAGAGTTGTTTATGACTCAGAATTTGCTCTATCTTTTAAAATGTTCCACATACATTGTTGTTGGGTATTCTATGAAAGCCATCAGGTCAAACTTGTTGATAGCATTGTACAACTCTCCTGTATCCTTACTGATTTTCTGTTTAATTGTTCTATCAAATACTGTGAGAGAAGTGTTGAAATCTCCTGATATAATTGTGGATTTCTGTTATTTGTTTCTACCAGATACTACTTAAAATATTTTGAATTTCTCTTATCAGGTGAATCCACATTTATAAAAGGTATGTCCTTTTGATTAATTTACTCCTTTATAAAACAACACATAGTTGGCTCAATCTTTTTTTAATCCATTCTGCCAATTTCTGTTTTTTGACTGGAGAGTTTAATCTACACTTACATTTAAAGTAACTCCTGATAATTCAGGACTTTCTTCTGTCATCTTGCTATTTGGTCTTGGTAAGTCATACTAATTTTAACTCTTCTGTCAATGCCTACTTTCAAATTATTAGATTTTGTAGTGTACCATATTGCAACCTTTCCTATATATTTTCAGATATTTCTTTTTGGTTACTATGGGTCTTAAATTTAACATCATTATTATAAGGTTTTTATACTATACATGATGTAGTATAATATAGTTTGAAGGTAAACTGGGATAGTTAAAGATAAACTGTGTAAATCCTAGATCAATCATTATAAAATAAAATGAAATTGTATAGCAAATAAGCCTATAATAGAAGTAATGTGGAATCATTAAAGTAAATCAAAATGTAGGAAAGGAGGGAAAGGAATAAAAATATATGGATGAGTTTAAATCTATCATCTTTCTTAAAACAAATAGCAGTATTATAGAATCAAGCACAATCATTTCAATATTTACATTAAATGAATGATCTAAATACTTTACTTAAAAGACAGACATTGTCAGATTAGATACAAAAGGAGAAAGCAACTATGAGGTGTCTATAAGAAACCCATATTAAATAGTCACAGATAACTTAAAATAAAAGAATGGGAAAATGTATACCATGCAAACTCTAATCAAAAGAAAGCCAAGAAGCCATATTAGTAACAGACAAAACAGAATTCAGAAGAAGGCAAATTGCCAGAGATAAAGTCCTGAATTATCAGGAGTTACTTTAAATGTAAGTGTAGATTAAACTCTCCAGTCAAAAAACAGAAATTGGCAGAATGGATTAAAAAAAGATTGAGCCAACTATATGTTGTTTTCAAGAAACTCACCTTAAATTCAAAGACACATGGAGGTTGAAGATTAATAATGGGAAAAATATACGATGCCAATAGTAACCAAAACACAACTAGAATATCTACATTAATAGCAGATAAAATAGACTTTTTTAAAAGTCAAAATCTATTATGAGGGACAAAGGTCACTATATACTGATAAAGGGGTGAATTCAACAAGAAGGCATAACTCTTATAAATATGCAGGAACTTAATGGCACAGCACCAAAATATAACAAAACAAATCTCAATAAGTTTAAAAATATTTAAATCATACACTATATCTTCTACTACTACAGTGGAATGAAGCTAAATATCAATAACAGAGGGAAAACTGGAAAATTTGCAACACACTCTTAAATAACCAATGGTTCAAAGAAGAAATCATAAGAGAAATTAGGAAAGATCGTCAGGTAAACAAAAATGAAAGTACAACATACCAAAACTTATGGAATGCAGCAAAGGCAGTACTCACAGGGAAATTTATAGCTGTAAATGCTTACATTATTAAAAAAAAGAAGAAGGATTTCAAACCAAATACCTAACCTCACACTTAGAGGAACTGGAAAAGAAGGGTAAAACAAACCCAAAGTGAGCAGAATGATGGAAATAAGAAAGATTAGAGATAAATGAAAATGAGAATTTAAAAAACAATAGAAAGAATCAATGAAAACAAAAGTTGGTTCTTTGAAAATATCGATAAAATCAACAAATCTTTGGGTAGATCTACAGAGGAAAAAAAAAGAAAGGATACAAATAAATAAAATTGGGAATGAACTGAGGGACATTAGTACCAACCCCACAGAAATAAAAAGTATTATAAGGGAGTGGATGTAACTTAGGTGAGTTGAGCACCTGCTTCCCATGTACGAGGTCCCTGGTTCTATCTCCAGTACCTCCTAAAAACAAAACAAACAAACAAACAAATGATAAAAAAAACAAAACAGCTCTCATTTGGGGAGCAGATATAGTAGCTCAGTTGTTGAGTGCTTGCTTCTCATGTACGAGGTCCTAGATTCAATCCCTGGTACCTCCTTAAAAAAAAAGGGGGGAAAAAAAGGATTATAAGAGGATAATATGAACAACTATATGCCAACAAATTAGATAACCTAGAAGAAATGGAAAAGTTCCTAGAACTATACAAATTACATACAGTGACTCAGGAAGAAATAGAAGATCTCAATAGACCAATAACATTTAAAGAGACTGAAGCAGTAATCAAAAACTTCCCAACCAAAAAAGCCCAGGACTAGATGGCTTCACTGGTGAATTTTACCAAACATTCCACGAAGAATTAACACCAATCCTGCTCAAACTCTTACAAAAAATTGAAGGGAAGGGAACATTTCCTAACTCATTCTTTGAGGCCAATATCACCCTAATATCAAAGCCAGATAAAGATACCACAAAAAAAGATAATTACAATAGCCTTTATGAATATAAATTCAAAAATCCTCAAAAACATACTAGCAAACCAAATCCAACAGCACATTAATAGAATTATAAATCATGATCAAGTGGGACATATCCCAGGTATGCAAGGGTGTTTCAACATAAGAAATCAATTGATGTAATATACTATACTAGTAGAATGAAGGGAAAAATACACACATGATAATTTCAATTGATGCAAGAAAGTCCTTTGACAAAATTCAGTACCCCTTCTTGATAAAAACACTCAGAAAACTAGGAGTAGAAGGAAACTTTCTCAACATGATAAAGAGCATATATAAAAAAAAACCACAACTAATATCGTACTCCAAGGTGAAAGACTGAAAGTTTTCACTCTAAGATCAGGAACAAGACAAGGATGACCACTCTCACCACTGGAAGTTCTAGCCAGAGTAATTAGGCAAGAAAAAGAAATAGAAGTTATCCAAATTGGAAAGGAAGAAGTAAAACATTCCCTGTTGCAGATGACATGATTCTATATATAAGAAATACTGAAAAATCCACAAAAAAAGCTACAAGAGCTAATAAACTAATTCAGCTAAGTGGCAGGGTAAAAAAGCAAAATTTAGAAATCAGTAGTGCTTCTATATACTATTAATGAACCATCTTAGGATTAAATCAAGAGAAAAATTCTATTTACAATAGCCATGAAAGGAATCAAATATCTGGGAATAAATTCATCTAAAGATGTTAAGGACTTATGAATGGAAAATTATAAAACATTGTTAAAAGAAATAAAAGATAACCTAAATAAATTGAAGGACAATTCATGTTCATAGATTGGAAGACTAAATATTGTTAAAAGTCAATTCTACCCAAAGGGGTATTCAGGGAAACGGATGTGGCTCAAGTGATCGGGCCCGCACGGAGTGCTGGCATAGCAAGATGATGCAACAAAACGAGACACAGAGGAGAGACAATAGGAGAGGCAGCAGACCAGGGAGCTGAGGTGGCACAAGAGATTCAGCACCTCCCTCCACTCTGGAAGGTCCTAGGATTGGTTCCCAGTGCTGCCTAAAGAGAAGACAAGCAGGCACAGAAGAGCACACAAAGAGCAAACAGTGAGCGCAAAACAATGAGTGGGGAGGGGGAGATAAAGAAATAAAT
>JAQZBX010020555.1:6048-33020 GCA_029593785.1 Cabassous unicinctus
GGGGGGGGGGAGGTTGTTTTTTTGTTTTTTTTTTAATTCCTATTTTGTTCCTGAATCATGGGGACCCATTATATAATTACAGTGTATGTATGTTGTAGTTTAAAAAAACAAAAAACTTTGGAAAATTTGAGTAAAAGTGTTCCATGTATGTCCTACTCACAATGTGTAAATTTCTCTATCCTCACCTGTTTCTGTGACTGTGGAAATTGAAAAACATTTATTTGTTCCCCTGTTCACCCACACCCCTTCTTCCACCATGGTTGGCTCTTTGTGGCCTCAGAAATGTCTTCCCTTACTACCCTGTCTAAAGTAGTCCCCCACATTCCCTTTTATTCTCAATCACAGAATTGTGTTTATTTCCTGCAGTGTACTTTTCACAAGCTATATAATCTTGCTTATTTGTTGCTTGTCTTTCTTTCTCATAAGAATTTAAATTCCATGAGAACAAAGACCATTCCTGCCTTGTTCATTTTATATCTCCAGTGCTTGGCACTGGACTTGGTAAATGTTGATTGGTTAAATGGCTGGGTGGATGAAATCGGTTTCAACACTGATTTTTTTAGTCTTCATTAATAGAAATACCTTGATCATTTGAAGTCGGTCTGTTCTGGCTAGCTGCATCTATCTAGGATTTAGAGCACAAACCAATGAACTGTCTATGCCAGTGGTCAACAAACTTTTTCTCTAAAGGATCAACTAGTAAATATTTTTGGCTCTGAGGACCACACAGTCTCTGTTGCAACTATTCATCTCTGCAGTTGAAGTGAGAAAGCAAACAAAGACAGTTCATAAACAAATGGGTCTGTCATGGTTCCAATAAAACTTCATTTATGGACAATGAAATTTGAATTTCAAATAATTTTCACATGCCACAAAATATTATTCTTCTTTTGATTTTTTAAAAAAGATCATTTAGAAGTGTAGAATCTTTCTTAGCTTTTGGGTCATACAAATATGGGTGTGGCCATAATTTTTAAACCCATGATCTATGTTGGTAGCTAAAGACACACTTCTAGTTGTGTATGGGATTATATCCCCATTGATTTACTGAAGGGTGTGCTCCAACAGTTCTTCCTTCTCTCCTGCCTTATCAGTTTTTCCTTCCTTAATGAATCTTTTCCATTAGCATGTAAGCATGCTATTATTTCTCCCATCTTTAAAAGGAAAAAACTTATCTTGGTCCCACTTCCTCTCAATTGCATTCCATTTCTCCTCTTCCTCCTTGAAAGAGTTATATATTCTCATTGTCATTTGAGCAGCCAAGAAAATTCAGCAATCTTTTGTGTACATGTGAAGAAGAAATAACCATTTGAAAAATATCGCTAAATCTACAGCTTGAATTTTTAAAAATAGACAACTTAGTATAGCAGAAAGAGTAGAGACTTGAGATTCAAGTGGGCTTGAATCCATCTACCACTATAGTCAAGTAACATCTATCTCAGTGGATTATTTTAAATATTAAATGAAATTACATATGTAAAATGGTAGTCAATTAAATTTATCCTTTTCCATTTTAAAGAAATGTGATTGTGTATAGCAGCATTTTTAGTTGTTGTTCTTTGTTTGCATACCTGCCTTATTTAAGGGAAAACCAGTATGGAAAATATATCATGAATAATATTTTCCAAAAAAAAAATTGACCCTCATTTTTTTTTGACAGGGAGAAGGTACTAAAATGGATGAAAAAGGACTTCCATAATATATGTCTTTCTCTGTCTCTCTCAGAATAAACTGAGCCTAGAAACTTAATGACATCCTCTTGCTCTTGGCTGTTGGGTGATTTAGGTACAGTAGCAGTAGCCTTTCATTTCAAATCTCTTCTCTTTACTGGTTTTCCTTCTCTCTGTCTGCCATGGCACTTCCCTAGGTGTTAGTAATTGAGTGACTGTTAACTTTCTTCACTTGACATCTGAGTTTATGCCTTCAACTCTAACCTATATGCTAATGATTCTCAAACTTTAGTGTGCATCAGAATTACTGGAGTGGGGAGGGTTATTAAAACCTAGATAG
The DNA here is from genome assembly GCA_029593785.1 of Cabassous unicinctus. Classification (NCBI taxonomy): domain Eukaryota; kingdom Metazoa; phylum Chordata; class Mammalia; order Cingulata; family Chlamyphoridae; genus Cabassous; species Cabassous unicinctus. Next base: position 8,059 of record JAQZBX010020555.1, read on the forward strand.
CTGGACCCCACCTCCAAAGTTTCTGATTCAGTAGGTCATTTCCAGCAAGTTCCCAGGTGATGCCCACGCTGCTGATACATGGGTATTACTTTGAGAAATACTACTGATTTGCTGATTCACAAATCTACAGCCTTAATTTCTCCTCATAGCCCTTTTCAAGTTTCATTATTTGAGTGTCATGATAAATCTCCATTTGGTTATTCCATTATCATCTTAAACCTAGTATGTAAAAAACGAAACTCCTTATTTCTTCCTATAATATCACCCACACCCACAGTGGAATCTACTTTCCAACTTACCTATCTTTGTTAGTGATGCCAGCATTCTCTGAATCATTTAGGCCTTAAGTTCTTCAAATCATTTTAACATCTTATTTTGTACACCATAATCAAGTCCATCTTTTTTCTTCTGTATCTGGCTTTTATTCATCTTTTCCTCTTCAATTCCACTGCTTATCAACCAAGCCTAAACCTCACCAGTTCAATTTTGGGTTCGGTAACAGCCTCCTAACTTACCATCTTTATCCCTGATTTTTTGCATCTGCAGGGCATCCTGATTTGCTTTAAACATTTTCACTCTGCCATTTTTTCTGTCCACAATCCATCATTGAAACATAGGAGAATATCTTCACAACTTTGGGTAATCAAAGATCTCTTGGATAGGATTCAAAAAGCACTAACCATTAAAAAAAAAAGACTTCGGGGGGCAGGTGTGGCTCAAATGGTTGGGCATCTGTCTCCATATGGAGGGACCTGGGTTCGATCCCTGGGACCTCTTGGTAAAAATAAAAGAAAAATATAGAAGGCGTGCAGGCCACCAGGCCCCGTGAGCGGGTAAGCCCCCCAGGCCCTGTGCACGGGTGCGCCGTCAGGCCCCTCTGAGCCACACAGCACGATGATGACGTAACAGGAGAGTGACACAAGGGAGAGCCAAGACAAGACGCACCGAAAAACCAGGAACTAAGGTGGCGCAGGCAGTAGGATGCCTCTCTCTCTCATCGGAGGTTCCCAGGATCGAATCCCAGTGAAGACAGGGGGAGAAGGATGAGAAGAGAGGGCAGGAAACAGACACAGCGAATTGCCCAGCGCATGGACACAAAAACAGCACAAAAAAAAAGAAAAAAGGAGGGGGGGGCAGATAAAAAATGGATAAAAGTAAATAAATAAATCTTTAAATAAAAAAAAAAAGACTTCATCAAAATTAAAAACTTCTCATCAAAAAACACCTTTAGAAAATGGACAGACCAGCCACAGACTGGGAAAATATTTTTATAACACGTATCCAACAAAGGATTTGGATCCAGAATATATTTTTTAAATTCTTATAAATGAACAAAATAGAGATAACCCAGTTTGAAAAATGGGCATACACTTCACTTGAACATACACTCCACAAATGAAGAGCTATGAATAAACATAAAAAGATGCTCAACCTCTTTAGTCATCAGGGAGAGGCAAATTAAAACCACAATGAGATATCTGTTCATACTCACTAGAATGGCTGAAGTCAAAATGGCTAAAAACCATATGTGGGCAAGGATGTGGAACAACCAGAACTGTCATGCATTGCTGGTGGGAATGTAAAATGGTGGTACAACTTTGGAAAACTGGCAGTTCCTATTAAGTTCTGTATACATCTACCCTGTGATCCAGTAATTCCAACTTTCAGTATTACCCCGAAAGAAATGAATGCTTATGGTCTTATGTTAAATAAATATTTTTGTTACATGAAAATATTTGTAGCCGCGTTATTCATAATAGCCCAAAACTGGGAACAGTTCAAATGTCCTTTAATTGAAGCGTGGATAAATAAATTGTGGTATATTTATATTATGGAATACATACACCTCACCAATAAAATACACACAGCAGCATGGACAGGAGGTGGGGATTGACTGGAAAGGAACAAAAGGGAACTTTCTGGAGAAATGGAAATATTCTATACTATTCTTGGGGGAGGGTGATTACATGGAGAGATAAAATTTTCAAAACTTTTTGGACTGAACATCTAAAATCTGTGCATTTTAGGTTATTTAGCCTTTTTCCCCAAAAAATGAATAAAATGTAATGAAAATTCATGTAGCCATTCAAGAAAATACCTATTCCTTAACCCCAGCCAAAACTGGGTGCTGGTGTCATTTTAATCTTTATTGATAGGCAAAAAGTGGTATATATATTTTTTAAGATTTATTTTCTTTATCTCCCTCCCCCACCCCCCAGCCCCCGTTTGTGCTCACTGTTTGCTGTCTGTGTGTCTTCTGTTTGTTGTGTGTTCTCTGTATCTGCTCATCTTCTTTTTAGGAGGCACTGGGAACCGAACCAGTGACCTCCTATGTGGAATGGAGGCGCTCAATTGCTTGAGCCACCTCCACTCCTTGCTTGTTGGGTCTCTCGTTGTGTTTCCTTGTAGTGTCTCTTTGTTGCGTCAGCTTGCCATGCCACACCAGCCTGTCACATCAGCTCACTGTCTTGCTCATCTTCTTTAGGAGGCACAGGGAACCAAATCTGGGACCTCCTATGTGGTAGGTGGGCACCCAACTGCTTGAGCCACATCCGCTTCCCCGTACATTATTTTAATTTTTATCTGATTACAATGAAAAGATAAAGTACATTTAATGACTGTTTGAATAATTACTAGAAAGAACATGGACACTTGTTCTGCAGCTCCACTAGGAACACAATTAGAAATGGCCTTAAGTTAATTGTGTAGTTCTTGCTTTCTCATTTATAATTATTTTGATGTATGCTCAGAGCAGAAATCTTAAGGTACAGTAAAGTAAGAGAAACCACTCAATATTCATTTAATTGTAATAGATCATTAATAAAAGTATTTCTGGCAATTTCTTTCCAAATGAATTAATTTATTTGAAAACAGTAGATAAATATAACATGCAGTATGTTAGGGTGGTGGAGAGAAACCTTTGCACTGGATGTGGGAGCAAGTGTATCAATGTTTCATCTGTTTTTTTCTCTCTGAATATGGCCAGAAAACGGGATGAGAAGCCACTCTTCATTCCCAGAGCCAAGTATCAGCAAATGGTTCCTAGACTGGCTACTTTGAGTAATATTGGTTTTGAATATCACAAAGTCAAGTATGCTTCCTACTGCTTTACCTTGGATTTGTTTTTTTGTTTTTTTTTTCAATATTTGCACCTAAATAGTTTTTACCCCTTCTTAGAAGCTGGAGGAATAGCACTCAGCACTGATTTTAATGAGTTGCAAAGCTTACCCATTTTTCTGTACAGCAGATAAGACAATTTAAGGGGGAAAATAAAGTAAGAAAACAAATGTCTTTAAATAAATTTTGAAGTGGTTAGTGCATGGATCTGCCTTCAGCTAAATCAGAGTAATTCTTAATTCAGATTAAGAATTTATGGTCTTAATCTGTTTGGGTGATGTAAAAGTTTTGATAATGGATGGTGACTAGGGTAGCACAACATTGTGAATGTAATTAATATCACCGAATTGTATACTTGAAAGTGGCTAAAATGGAAATAATATGTTGTATATATGTTACCACAATTGAAATTTTAATTTAAAAACAAACTCATGGTCTGAACATTGAGGTGTTCATAAAATACAAAGCCATTCTTCAATTTATAAATAGTAATAGTTAATATATGCTAAGCATATACCTTGTGTCAGATACCATGGTAAGCATATTACACAAACTTTCTCATTTAATCTTCACAACTGCCCTATGAAATCTCCATTTATTGTTATGGAAACAAGATTCGTGGCATAGCCAGAATTCCTCCTCTGTTGAGCCCCCTACTGTTCTATAACTATTTTCTTGCTATACCAGATGCCTTTGCAAAGGGATTGTCTATAGGAGTCCTTTAGTTATAGGATTCCTTTCATTAAAGTAGAGGAACTTTTGTATTTTATTTACAAAATTCATTTCGCATACAACATTTCAGTAAAATAATGACTCTGACTTATTATTGATTGATAGGACAAACTACAAGCTATGAAAACAACTACAAATTTTGTAGATATGATTCTACTCCGCCATGTTTCCCAGTTACTCCTTTTCTAGTGTCAAAAAAATTCCATTAAGCCATTTGGCACCTTCTATGAACATACACCCCAAATTATGTTAAAATGAACATTCCAATAATAGAATGTCTTCTTTCAGAAGCAACTGAAAATTTTGCCACAGATTGTGCACTACTGATAGGGATAAAGATATAGGATGAGTGCTTTTTTTCAGGTCACTTCATTTCTTATCTAACATGGTTCTATTTAGCACCTCTGAAAATATATGTTCATAAGAATAGTTGCATGTACCTATTTGCAACTATTGATGCTTTCTCATCTCTTTTTTTTTAGTGCTTCTTTTCTCTCCCCTGTGCTCAAATCCCTTTTCTTATTATTATCCAAAGATACAAAAACAATGACTTTGCCCTTTTTTTACTTGGCATTGTGTCCTTTTGTGTCTACTCCTTTAGGAAATTCATACGTACCCCCCTTGTTAACTAAATAGCGAGAAGATTTGGATAAATAGGATCATGAGTGAATGGACTCTTTTGTTAGAAAATAGAAGCACCCTCCAGAGGTTGAATTAAAAAGGAAGGATCCATTTGGGAAAGGATGTGTCTGTACAAGTGGTTTCTGACACACACTCCCATACTTAACTTTCCCTTGGTGATTACTTACTGGTCCCACAAAATTCCGACTCTATCATGAAAGCCCCTTTCCTTTTCTGCTTTTCTTATTATAGCTAAACTAACTTGGAAAAAAAAAGTTTTTAAAATATAACTGAAAGGACTGTTGGTTTCTTTTCCCAAAAAACCTGGTCATATAGGGCCAAAATCCTCTTAAATTAACCTCTTGTACCCTTCTTCCTCATGATGCCTGTGGCATCTTACTTTCCCTTCCACTCCTTTTTCAAGGTTGCATCTCCAAGATCTACATAATTCTTAGTACATATTGTTGCTTGGTTTGTATTTTTACAGTCATTGTGCTTGAATTCTTTTCCTTCCGGTTTTCTCCCAATCTATAAAGATCAGTTAGGCAAGACTTGACAGAAATTGAGACCTAACTTTTAAAAAGAGCTCCCATTCTTTACTCACAGGCAATCTTGACAGGAATTATCCACTTACTAATAGGAAAAGCTAAGACTGGAGACTAACATTTAAAGGCCCCCTATGTTATATGTACTTTAATACTAAGACATCAACTTGTGAGTGTAGGTATTAATATTTTTGCTATAGGTGATAAAACTACTGAAGCCCATGGAGCTTAAGTGGCCTTCCCAGGATCTTATAACTTGTAAGCAATTGAGCTGGAATTTGATTTTCACCTTACTTCAAAATCTCTGCTTTTGCTATTGGCCAGTGCTATCTCTGGAAGAAGGTCAGGCATTATATGGCCATAATGTAGGGAAAATTTTTAAGTGTACACTGCAGTGGTTGTTAGTATATTCACAAAGTTGTGCCACCTTCTAATTCCATAGCTTTTTCATCACCCCAAAAAGAACCCCTATACCTATTAATGATCACTCCCCAATTCTCCCTGCCCCTGGAAACCACTAATGTACTTTCTCTTTCTTGAGGACATTTGATATAAATGGAATCAAACAATAGGTGACCTTTTATATATGGCTTATCTTACTTAGCATAATGTTTTTAAGGTTTCACCCATGTTGTAGCCTGTATCTGTACTTCATTTCTTTTTATGGCCAGTATTGCATTGTATAGCATTTTGGTTTATCCATCCATCAGTTGATGGACATTTGGGTTGTTTCCACTTTTTGGCTATTATGAATAATGCTATAAACATTTGTGTATAAGTTTTTGTGCATATGTGTTTTTTATTCTTTTGGATATATACCCAGGAGTGGAATTGCTGTGTCATATAATAACTCTGTATTTAACTTTGTGAGGAATTACCAAACTTTTCCAAAGTAGCTGCACCATTTTACATTCCCACCAGCAATATATGAGGGTTCCAATATCTCTATATCTCTACCAACACATTGTTATTGTCTTTTTTTATTATTATTATTATTATAGCTGTCCTAATCATGTGAAGTGTTATCTCATTGTTTTGATTTGCATTTCTTCAGTGATTAATGATGTTAATTATCTTTTCAAGTGTTTGTTGCCATTTGTATATCTTTCTTGGAGAAATGTCTTTTCACATATTTTGACTACTTTTAAATTGGAATATTTGTCTTTTCACTTGAGTTGTAAGAGTTCTTTATATAGTCTGGATACTAGACCCTTATCAGATAAATAATTTCCAAATATCTTCTCCCATTTTGTGGGTTGTCTTTTCATTTTCTTCATAGTGTCCTTTGATACACAAAATTTCTAATTTAAATAAAACCCAGTTTGCATATTTTTTTTTCTTTGGTTGCATGTGCTTTAGATGCCATCTAAGAAACCATTGCCTAATCTAAGATTTTCAAAGATTTATCCCTGTTTTCTTCTAAGAGTTTTATAGTTTTAGAAAGTTTTAATTCATACATTTAGGCCTTTCATCCATTTTGAGTTCATTTCTGTGTGTGGATATTCAGTCGTCTCAGCACCATTTGTTGACTCTTCTTTTCCCATTGAATTGTCTTGACACCACTTGTCAAAAATCAATTGACCGGGTAACGGATGTAGCTCAAGTGGTTAAGCTCCTGCTTTCCATGTACAAGGTCCTGGGTTTGATCCCTGGTACCTCCTAAAAACAAAAACAAACAAACGATAAAACCAACTCTCATTAGGGAGCAGATGTAGCTCAGTGGTTGAGTGCCTACTTCCCAAGTATGAGGTCCTGGGTTCAATCCCTGGTACCTAAAATCAATTGACCATAGATGTCTATATGTCTCTCTTTATACCAGTGCCACAGTATCTTGATTACTATAGCTTTGTAGTAAGTTTGAAATAGGAAAGAGTGAGTTCTCCAACTTTCTTGTTTTGCAAGATTGTTTTGGCTATTTTGGGACCTTCCATTTTCATATGAATTTTAGGATATGCTTGTCAATTTCTGCACCAAAAAAAAAAAAGAAAGACAGCTGGAATTTTAATAGGGATTGTGTTGAATCTATAAATCAGTTTGCGGAGAATTGCCATCTTACCAAATTAAGTCTTCCAGTCTATGAACATAGGCTGTCTTTCCACTTACTTAGGACCTCTTTACTTTCTTTCAATAATGCTTTGTACTTTTATGTGTATGAATCTTACACTACTTTTATTAAATTTATTCCTATTTCAGTTAAGTTTTTATCATTTACAGGCCCTTCATAAATTTAGGCCAATCTCAAGAAAGACTCTGCTGAAGTTTCATCATCCTTATGGTACTATATTTCTTAGGCATGCTACCACTATGGTACTTGTCCTGTGACACATTCTCTCCCTCTCTCCCTTTCTCTCCTTCTTTCTCTCCCTCTCTCTCCTCCTTCTCTCTCTTCCCCCTGCGTGCACACACTTTTATTCTCAGTATCCTCAGGGTAGTCTTTTGACAGTCTTCATCTCCATAAAGAATCTGGACTTGGAAGCATGGAAGTCCCACTCCTAATACCATGTACATTCTTAGAAAATTCTATCTGTAATAGTTAAATCAAGATTTGTAGCTTTCTCTGTATACTTACATTTTGGTTATAGACTGTACTAGTACTGGTGTCTTCTTTGCACAGAAGTAGAAGAAGAGGAAATTTATCCCAAGGCCCCGTGGCCAACAGATTAACCATGGTCCCTAAACTATATATCAAGAAACTCTGCTCTAAGTATCAAAAATGTAGCTGCCTGGGCCACACTTAGCATGAACACAAAGCATAAACCTAGTCAGTAGCCTTGAAGGAATAAGAAGCCAGAGGTTCAAGTTGCATCTTGAAGCGCTCCTTTTGATACATTCACAATGAACCTTGAGATGTTTAGTAGCTCGCTGATTCAGACTTGAATTTTAGAGTAGTTCAAGCCACAAATTTAATGTTAAAAGGAAAATAACTCCACTATCCTATGAATTCTTGTTTGTATAGCCCAAATGGGATTGGGTATGCTTCTCCCAGGGTCTGTTGGTATGATTTTTCTCTTCACCAATCTAGTTAATAAACATGCATACCTCCAATGATTCAGTCAACTCTGGCAGAAAGAATCATATGTGCTTCTAAGTGTTCAGTTACCTAATCTTTTTATTTTTTTAACTAAATTTCAACTTAATTGATTCCTATTCATTGATCTACCAAACATTTATTGACCATCTGCTTGTGCCAGGCACTATTATAGGTAGTGCTGGAGATAATGCAGTGAACAAAATACTCAAAAAGTTCCTTGCACTAATATAATAAAACTTACATCCCACTGGGTAGAAGACAAATAATCAACTACATATTATAAGTACTGGGAAAAAAAATAAGTCAAGATAAGGGAAAAGAGAGTGACAAAAAACAAAAGAGGGAAAGGGAGAGGTAATGTTTGTTTTTTAAGATGGTGAGAGGGAAGCGGGTGTGGCTCAGTGGATAGAGCCCCCGTTTACCATATGGGAGGCCCGGGTTCGCATCCCGAGGCCTCCTTGTGAGGGCACGCCGGCCTGAGCGGTGCGGTGGGCTGATGCAGCAACCTCACGGCAGGAAGCAGGTGTGGCGCAATGGATAGAGCACCCGTTTACCATATGAGAGGTCCCGGGTTCGCTTCCCTGCGCCTCCTTGTGAGGGCAGGCCGGCTCGCGCGGCGCCGTGGGCTGATGCGGCGGGACCTCACGGCAAGGGGGAGATAAGCAGACACAGAAGACACGCAGCGAATGGACACAGCAGCACAAGCAGCAAGGGGGGGATAAATAAAATAAAAATAAATAAATCTTTAAATTAAAAAAAAAGATGGTGAGAAGTAGCATTTAAGCAGAAATCTGAATGAAGTACCTAAATGTTTCAATACTTGTACTTATTCAATTTCTGGCAAATGCCATAACGTGATAGAATTTTCCATCTGAGAAGGATTATTGAATTAGTAAACTTTAGAGTTATTAAAAAACAACATCCCTTCTTTAGATGAAATCTTAAGCAGAAGCCCAACATATAAAAATGAAGCAGCTCTGGTTGAAATGCAGGAGTAAAGGGTCTAAAACCTCACTCTTCCTCTTCCTTTCTCTCTTGTTCTTCTACCCTTTCTTGTCCTAGCACCTTGGGAGCACCTTTTAGGGAACCCAGAGTAGATTGAAAACTACTGATCTAAACCAGTTTGCAGATGAAAATTAAAGCTACAAGAAATTTAAAGAATCTGCCTGGAGTCACTCCGCTAGTTATTAGCTAACACTCTTTCCACCTTGTCAGTCCATTCAGAAAATACCTGAATACCCACTATGTACCAGGTATTGTGCTAGGAGGATTCTTTGGATATGGCAGGGAACAAAGACATTACCTGGCCTCAAGGAGTTTTTACTATCATGGAAGAAGATAAAAGAAAATAGGGTGGAATGCAGTGGTAGTGCCTGCCCATATAAGGGGTCCCAACCACATGTCAGCAACTCCGGGAAAGCTTTCTGCAGGAGCTGGTGTCTTAAAGAACAAATTGGAGTTAGACCAGTCATGTGGTGCTGCAGTCACTTACTATTTAAATGAAAATAATTCCAAAATGCGGTCATTGTCAGTATCAGGATGCTTTCAGTTAAAAATAACAAAGACAGTCGCAACATATCAGAATAAGATCCAAGGTAGTTTGTCCCCAAGGCTCCTGTGATATTATCAAAGAAAAGGTTTTTCCCATCTTTCCCCAACACCACTCTCACGTCCACAAGATGGCTGCCAGAGTTTCAGAGGTTAAGTAACATCCAGAGGTAGTGTCCAACATAGACTCTCTTCCTTTATTTTTTCAGAGCCAAGGAACCTTTTAGAATCTTTCCCTGAAGCTCCCCGCTCCCCACCCCCTGCCCCAAGAAGTTTGTCCTCATGCCCCGTTGGGCAGAACTGGTTCATATACCTACTCCCAAACCAGTTCCCAGCTGAAGAATGGAATAATTATGATAGACTCCAACTAATTAGGATTTATCCTGATGGTTCTTTTTGTTTATTCATTGCAAAAAAAAAACCCTTATTTTAAATGGAGTCTTTTGCTGAATGTAGAAACAAAATATTTCTATACAGTTATTACATGTTCCTCAAATATAGATTAATTGTATGAATTGTCCTTTTTAAAAAAGAAAAACAATATATGCTGAGGCTTAAAGAAATCCCAGCATCATGGTAAGCCCAGAGTATTGGGATAAGTATATTCCAGTTTCTTTCATTTGATTATAGGATTGCCTGCTTGTCATATCACCTATCATTCCAATATCCTCGTAGCCTTCCAATTATCACTAGAGTCAGAAAGCTTTTTAATTCTTGAAATAGAAAGCCTGAAATACAATTTTATTTGTTGCAAAAGGAATGTACATTTCTCTAGAATTCGTTTCCTTTCCTATTTATATACAAAAGCTGCTTTATTCTATATAGTGACTGCAAAATGAATGGGGTTTTCCAAACAGTGGTTCTGTGAGGTCCTCATAGAGAACAGTTTGTGATATTACTGTCACATATGAATTCAGATTTCACAAAGTCCTCTCTGCTGAAATCACTTATATTCTGAATCTAGACTTCAAGGCTAACTTACTACAGATGTTTTTCCAGGTATTGAGGCTTATTTAGAGTAAGGGAGGCATAATTATGCCTTTATAAAGTAAGAAACTATTAGCCATAGTAATTCTGTCTAAACTACTTAATTTCCCTGTGAATCTGAAGCTTCTTTAACATGCAAGGAATTCAGAACTAACATTTTCCTTATAGTTCCTGAAATTCGAGTGACTCCTTGCCCTTCTGGTTTTGAACCTGGGAGGAGATGTAAGTAGGAATCATTCTGCCACTTCTTCTGTCCTAGTGGGATAGGTAGTCATCATCTGCTTAGTTATCAGTTGGGTCTGCATAGATATCTCAGACAGTTCATTCTTTCAGTTTATGTGCTTTTATTTTCAAAGTCAGTTCAGTGCTTCTGAAAGTTTAATGTGCTTATGAATTACCTGGGGACCTTGTTAAAATGTACATTCTGACCTGCTGTGGGGCCCAGGATTCTGCATTTCTAACAAGATCCCAGGTGATGCGATGCTGTTGTTCCACAGACCACACTTTGAATAACAAAGTTGTAAGTGTGTTACTATACAACTCCATAAAATTAGTCAGGCAAGAACCCTGAAACTGGGAGTCTTTTATTTGCATCATAGTTGAGGATCTTTCAGAAGAGGGATTAGTAAGACTTCCAGACACTGGTCAGTTAGCCTAAAATTTACTTTTTGGTATTTCTTCTTGTCTCCCTCTTTTCCCCCCACTAATTTTCTTAACTCCCATTCAGAAAAATGTTTACAAGAGGAAATAAAATGAAATTTGAGATGTGTTTTAATAACTTTATTCAAACAAAGGATTGTGAAGAGTTGGGATTTTGGGTTTTCTAGAGCTAATTTTTTTATCTTGAAAAAATATTGTTTATGGTATATATTTCAGTTTGTATATTTGTGGAATTAATTTCAGTGCAGTTTTTAGTATTATTTATTGCCATTTGTAAAGTAACTGGATTAATTAATGCTTGTGTCATCCTTACCTTTTTTTTTTTAGAGCCCTGTAAATTGACATTAATTTATAGTGATCATGTTTGGAAAGTGGAAAAGAGGAATGTGATATCTAGAAGTTACTCTTTTGAGGCTCTGAGCAGTTGCTGTAGAAGTGAGAGTAAGCCTGCAAGAGAAAACTAGAAATGACCCCAGTGTTTATCAGTGTCTCCTGAATTAATGGTAATCCATACCATGAACCTGCAAGAGGGTAGCTAGCTTTAGTAAAGGCTAGGTCTTTAGTCAGGTCCTTAGTGACACTGACTGAATGACATTGTCACTGAATTAACCAGCCCTGGACACTCCTTTGTATAAGTTGCATCATGTTCTGAATATTGACATATAGTTTTTGCCACCAGCTATGTACACGCAGAAGTAAAGATACCACTGCTAATTAAAAAAATAAAAAAGAGATAAGACATAGGTTCACACAGAAAACTACATAAAGTATATTATAAGGCTCTACTAATACCTTATATAATATTTTAAAGATTTTAAATAGACTTTGACCTTGCAAAGGTAGAATAATCAGATTTGAGAGAATTCTAATGTTAAATAAATATATCATAAATTGTTATATAACTAGGCTTTAGTGCTGGATTGAGCCACCTTTAAAAGTTTTTAGGAAATATCAGAATTTGAGTGCCTGGGGGTAGTTGAAGGCTAGAAGGGCATGATGTGTAGAAAAGAAGAAATGTAAGTACTTATTAAAGTATGTTAGATAAAACTGTTTGGTTTTTTGTTTTGTTTTTTTTTTTAAGTTGCAAGAATTTGGCTTTATATAAAATATCAGATAGCACTGTTAGGATTCTTCTATTTCCCATTTTAAAGGAAAATATTGTTTTGTAAAACCTGTTTTAGTATGGATCTGTGTATGAAAATACTAGGTCTTTGTACCATATATGTTTGGATCAAAGTGTCAACTTCTTACTGTGGGTAAGTGGGTGGTGGCCAAAAACATTAGAAAGCTATTTTACTAGAGCACAATGTAATGGAGGACTTTAGGATGGAAAGCTTCCCGTAAAGATGATAGACTGAGCCAATACAAGAAGTTCCTTTCATGATCCTAATATATAGAAACAGCAGAGTAAAATAACCAGAAAAAGGTGGTGTTGGTGATATTGTGGTATTTTTTTAATACACAGCAGGACTTGAAAGCAAGAGTATGAACTCTCTAGGTGTCAAAAATAAAGAATGAATTCAGTGACAGTAGAGAGTGAAATTGGCAGTGTATGGTCCTGAGGGAAAACTGGGCTCATATATGGCTCAAAGGCCTTAGTGTCCATATATAGGAATAAGAGTCAGGGCTCCAGGCCCCATGCTACAGGTGCTAGAAAAATATATCCTCCCCACCCCCCATCCAGGCAAGGAAGGGGAAACTATTATTCTCAACTGAGCTGGCACTATTTAAGAGGTAGGAAGCCTTAATTAAAGTTACCCATAACTTCAACTTAGAAACCTATCAACTGACCCAGGGTCCAGAACCCTCCATTAATCTTTCTCTAGAAGAAGCAACCACAAAACTACCCCATAGATATATTTCAGCTACCCAGGGATTGACAGGATTCCCTTGGAAGATAACTGCTACTGTTGAAATGAACACACATGCAAAAAGACAATGCATACACAGGAACCAACTGCTCTGAGAGTTTTTTTAGCAGATGACATATTGGGTGGGGGTGGAGGGTTACCCAAGAAACTAGAGGTAATTAGAGCAGTCTGAAAGGAACTTTTAAATTAATCTGTTTAAAATGTTGTAAGAGACAAAGATTCATTAAACAAGAGTAAAATATTACCAAAAAGAGGAGGCAGGTTTGGGAAAAATAACAAATAGAATTTTCAGAATTAAAATTATTAACTAGGAAACTAAATACAAAGAATATAAACTAACCTGGGGAGGATCAAATTATTGAATCAGGAATTTCAAGACTGGCTTAAGGAAGATCAAACTATAATAATGAGGGTAAATTTGAGACATGATCATTTTGGAAATTTAATACTGTGCTCTTTATTAAAGATATTCTGCCAGACGTTCTAGCTAATAGATCACAAGTTGCCAGTGTATCTACAAGCCACCACCCTTTTAGTTTTTGTTTTTTAAAGATTAATTTCTTTATCCCCGTGCCCCATTGTTTTGCGCTCACTGTCTGTTCTCTGTGTGTCCTTCTGTGTCTGCCTGCCTTCTCTTTAGGCAGCACTGGGAACCGATCCTGGGACCTTCCGGAGTAGGAGAGAGGTGCTCAATCTCTTGCACCACTTCAGCTCCCTGGTCTGCTGCATCTCTTATTGTCTCCTCTGTGTCTCTTTTTGTTGCATCATCTTGCTGAGCCAGCTCTCTGCTCGGGCCAGCACTTCGCGTGGGCCAACTCTCTGCTCGGGCCAGCTCGCCGCTCAGGCTAGCTTACCTTTTACCAGGAGGCCCCGGGAATCGAACCCTGGACCTCCCATATGGAGCCCAGTCGCTTAGGCCACATCCGTTTCCCCCTTTTAGTTTTAAAACTGGTGGTCCCTGCTTTGTCTTCTTGATGTAGAATCACTACCAGGGAGAAAAATAAAACTAGAAGCAGGTCCTCTTCCTGATTATCACTCATAACACTTTGGGAAAATCAAAAGTAGCTCCAGCTCTTTATCAAGAGAAGACTGGAACCCCTTGCAATAATCTATGCATATAAATATTCATAATGAACACTTTGAAAGTCTTTATAGAGTTTTAACTATTTGGGGATCAATTCACTTTACTGAGTTGATATTCCGTTTGATAGTCATTTTTCTTTTATTTTCATCAGTGACAATTGGATAGTTTTCTTTAGACATTTGCTGACATTTTTTATGGAGATTTTTATTAAGTCACTTTGACAGAATGTACTTGAAATTGTTTTTCTACTAGTGGTACTGACCTCAACTTTAATTTTCCATATCCCTCATATGCCAGTAGCACACATTTTTTAGATGACGAGCTATAGTTTGGGGTATGGTTTATAACAATAGAATAGACATTTTTCTGCAAAAGGCAACTGGTCCCTATGGGGTTCTAACTTGTGATCTTGGCCTCATTATCACACTGTTGTAACTGTTGTAACTATCGGATCTAACAGATAGATAGTGTGTGTTTCAGCCTATAGTCTTAAAATCTAGTCATATTTTTTAATTACCAGAGGCTTATTTCTAATATGTAATTAAAATCACTTTGGGACATTTCTTACTTTTGTTTGATAGTAAAAGTCACAAAAGTAAAGCAGGCAGCCAAAGAACCTAACTCACTTTTCATCTTCCCTGTGTTTTCTATGACAGTGAAAGTCACAAAAGTGAAGCTTACAGGCAAAGAGCCTAACTCACTTTAACGCAGAGTGCTATGGTACCATTTTCTTTTAGTGAGGCTATAGCAGGTCTGATGTCAATCACTTTAGAGACCTTTAGACCTCAGTGCTCATTTACTGCTAAAATGTACCAGCTCTGCTTCTGCATTATGAAGATCATCTGTCAACACTTTGAGATATTCTCCTTTGTTATTAAGCTTGTGATGCTCTACACTGTCAGGTTTTTTGCCAATTATAGTTAAGGTACAATGGTGTATTCACCAGATCAAAGTCTCACATTGGTGGTAGAGGAATGATTTGTAAGTCTTTATTCATCTGAATTGTACAATAGAACACCTGAGGAATGCAAATAATCCCTCTGAGGTCTCTGTAGGAAAGGCTGTTGAAATGATAAGGTAGAACAATTGTTATTCTGAATTGACGTTTTAGCCAAAGTAATTATTTCTTACCTTGTTGTTTCATAACAGTTCTAGTTTATTAGTTATGTTGACCATATTTATGAAATAAAATGTGTATGATATTTTTGTGTTAGCATTTTACATGGTCTTGTTTTATTTTTCTCTTTCATTGAAGCTGTATTTGGTATGCAATCTGCTTTTTTAAAAATTACATATTTGATACTGACTTGTATAATAAAAGTATCTTACTAAGCCATTGTTGATAGCATTTTATTAAAAAGTTTTGTTTTTAGTGTAAACCTATGAAATAATTTAGAATTCCATAATTTGATTATATGCAGAAGTACCAATTTAAATTTTCCCTCCTTTTTTTTTTTTGCCTGTCCTTCATAATGATGGGTAAGAAAATATTTGGTTTGGATTTCGTATTTTAAAGTTACATACTTTATTCCAAAATGAATCATAAGGGTTGGTCCATTTTTTAAGATATGACTTAAAAAAAAAATGTTATTATGAAGATCAAACACCACTAACACATTAAATAACTAAATAATAGGTTATTCTTTTATAATAAACACGTATAATCTACTGTGTGAACTTTTCATTCCTTTGTCCCTTCCTAAATCCTGCTTTGTAGGCTGCATTCTTAATTTTCTGATAATTTTAATCCCCTGACATTTTCTTTGATAGGTGAGTGGTGATGAATCTGTGGTTTAGTTGTTTTTCTTTTCTCTTGAAGTGTCATTTACATTGATTATTTACTGGATTTCTGCCTTTTTTTTTTTTAATCAAAATAACTATTAAAACCTTGTTCTAAATCTGGGAGACTAGTAGAATTATGTAAGACTATGATATACATTAAAATTTTTAATATAAATTTCTATGGAATCTATGGTCAGTCTTAGAGTAAACTCAGTTCCATAATCATAAGACTATATACTGTGGATTACCTGAGAATAAAAATTTATAATAGTTACTACTATTAATTGTACACAATTTGCCAGGCATTCTTTTTCTAGGTTCTTTATGATATAATATGTACTGTTGTTATCTCCATTTCTACAAATGAGGAAACTGAAACTTAGAAAAGTTGAGTAACTTGCCCAGAAATAAAAAGCTCATAAAGTAGTGGAATTAGAACCTATTTAATCTGTTTACTACACTTATTTCATTTGCATTTTAATTACTACTTTGCCAAAACACTCCATGCTTTGAAAGGAAAAATGGAAAAAAAATCACCCAATACTGTCTTTTCAGGGAAAAACTCATATCAGTCTCCTAACTTTCCAAATCCTTTGTGATCAAACGAATTTCCTCTGCAATTCAAATTATTCGTGTTTCTGCAAAATTTAGGTTCATAAGAACAATGTGTACACAATTAACTAGGTTTGTAAATATGCACTTCTGGGTATGTTTACTTTGGTTAGCAAAAATCTACCTTGAAACCAGTGACAACTCTAAATTCTGTTAGTCCAAGAAAGAAATGAACTAGGGATATAGATATCTGAGTGGAGCAAATTATTTGTTTGCCAAATACTCTTCAAAATTAGCTGTCACTTTTAGGTGACAAAAAGAATTTTATGTTTTTTCTTTTTAAAAATTCACTTTGTAAAGTAAGGAAAATAATGAGAAATCATAAAATTGAGGTTTTATTCAAGGGCACAGGTATTATGCTGAACAAATTTAGTATACTGAAAGAAAGTTTTAAAATATTTGTATAATAGTTCCTATAGGTAAAGTGCTAAGGTAAAACAAGATTATAGTAAAATATTATGGCACATACCTGAAGCAATTGCTGCCTGTTAATGTCTTGACCTTGGAAAGCTATATACAAAAAGATGGCATCATAAAACCGTGCAATTCTTATGAATATGTATGTGCTACTTGATAATAATGAATGTGGTACAGTCATGCATGCACTACAAGATAATGTTGTGCCCTTTTTTGTCTACAGGTTGATAAAAATTAAAGAGTGGGTGGACAAGTATGACCCAGGTGCCTTGGTCATTCCTTTTAGTGGGGCCTTGGAACTCAAGTTGCAAGAAATGAGTGCCGAGGAGAGACAGAAGTATCTGGAAGCGAACATGACACAAAGGTTAATTAGCATTCATTTTCCCTACACTTTATTATCAACTATTTCCTTGCAGTAATTTAATTGCTTGCGCTGATAGAATAATAAATGACAGAGTAATTACCATTATAAAGAGGGAATCTTCTCCTTTCTTTACCATGAGACAGAGTGAAAAGATTTATTTTAAATTAAGTTTTTAACTGTCATCTGTCATCTCTGTACAGTGTTTTAATTATAACATAGGTATTAGTTATGTATATTTTTGAGAAAGAATGATCGCCAAAACTCTTTCGTCATGTTCAGTGGGGGAAGGGAAAGGGTGAATCAGTTGCCATAATTTTTTCTGAGTAACAATAATATATGGTTTAAACAGTGAATGTCAATCAAAGAATTTTGCTTTCTTACCCCTGTGTCCTGGAAATAATTAATACTGGACAAATACAGTCATAGGATGGGGAGAGCTAATTTTTTTCTTTTTTTCTTTTTTCCAGTAGTTTACAATTCAAAATGGTATCTTCAGACTAATGCAATTAAAACCAGTTTTAGAAGGGGTTTTTTTAGAAAGAGTTATATGCTTCCTGACCTCTTCAAGTGTATTATGAAAGATGTAAGGTCACTTACCAATATCTTTTAACATTTTCTACTTGAAATGAATTATTTTAGCTCTATACCAATCTCTGGCACAATCAACTTATATGTTGAGTGAATTTGTTCCATTTTATTTCAGCGCTTTGCCAAAGATCATTAAGGCTGGGTTTGCAGCACTCCAGCTAGAATACTTTTTCACTGCAGGCCCAGATGAAGTGCGTGCATGGACCATCAGGGTAAGATTCATACTTATTCATCAGCTATATCCAGTTCCACACTATTGAATTCAGATTGATATCACTGACTTTGAAGTTTGTCATGGTGGCGGTTAGCTAGTCATTACAGATGAGGTTTTTGTCCAGGATAACTTTAATTATTTGTGAGCTGCTGAACAGTGAAAGTGGAGCGGCATTGATTGAGGCAGGTAACAATTGATTCTGCCTATTACATAGTCTGAATTTCTTCATCCTGTAGAATCTGTCTACCCTCCTCCTGTGGTCAGAGATAAGACGCACCAGTATTGTGCTTGCTTAATCTGTGTGACTGGGTTTGTCTGCAGTGAAATTGATGTTGCTTTTCATTTTGTATTCGCTAAGTTTGTTTGGGTTGCGGGTGGTTCTTTCCTCCTTTGCTTTGCTTGGATTACATTTTCAGCAATAAAAGCAATGTGACATCATTATGCTCTTCATAGATACACAGTTGGGCTCAAAAAGCTAAACTCAATGTATAATAATTCATGGTCTTTTTTTAAAAATTTGAATTCATAGAAGTAGTGTTTATTTTTACAATGTTAATATGTTCAATCTTAATTCTTTAAAAATATGATATGTATGTTAAATATTGATTTGTGCTGATTATGACCAGAGAGAATGACTAATTTATTCCCAGAGGACAATAGAAACTGAACTGTAATGGTTTGCTTTTAAATGTAAATATATTGTAATATGGTAGTTACTGTTGAAAAATATTTTGAAATATATGTAGTCCCCTGAAATAGTGTTATCAAATATAAAAATAATGCCAGAACTTTTAGAAATACTGTCTTATTCAGTCTTTTATTATGCTTTTTAAATACAAGCTACACGATAAATTTTAGTGCTGCTTTGATTTCTGCTTTCAGCAGCTACTATAATTTATTCAGTTACATTTATTTTGATTTAATATAGATAGAAACATGGAGGCAGTTCAACATACTGTTAAATGTGTTGTGTGAATGTGAAATTCACTTTTCTTTTATCTCCTCTCCCCTTTGTAAAATAATGTTTGATTGACTTCTAACCATGGTCCTTTTATATAAACTCACAAAACAATGTCAAAGCAAATCCAAGTTGGTAAACAAATTGCCAGGGTTTATTTTTACTATATATCTTAGAGACATATTTTAAAGCCTTAAAACTTCTCAACTTAAGTACATGCAGCAGGAAAGATGACATGCTCTTGGCTTGCAGATGTGAAAGCTGGTTTATCTTAAGACTGATTGTAAGTATCCATGATTTAATGTGCTAAGATATTTAGTCAGGTAAGCATCAGTGAGTAGCCATATTAACCCAATACATCTTTTATTGTAAAAACTGTGCTTTATAGTGTCAGACTCCTTATCACTTTAACATGCTTTATTAAGCAGCCTTTAGGTCACCATTATTTCTCAAATTTCTTTCCATGGTTGTGTGTTTGAATGTATAGTATGTCCTTGTAATTTAATGTAGAGATAATTATAAGACATTTCTCTTCCTGTATCAACTTGAATTTTCCTTCATGATGGTAAGAGGCAGGGTATCTATTATGTAAAATAGAAAATTTATTAAAATTTTATTTTTGTGAGAATTTCAATATTATTTGCTGAGCATAGATTAGTTTGGAATGCCTAAAACACTGTCCCTTTATATGTTGATTTTTATATGTTCTTTAGATGAACTGAAATTTTGAGGGTTTTTTAATCTTTTGTAAACCTTTGATAATTCAGCTTGAAAGTTACTTAAAAATCTTTACTTTCTTCCACAGTGAAGAATAGAAAATCAAAATGAAACCTACTCCAAAACCAGACCACTGCATCTAAATCAATAAAACTGTGGATGACTGTTAGTAAAACCAAAGCTGCATTTCTTTAATATCTACTGATTTATCTGTGCTGACACAGATCATGCCTGGTGTTGAAAATGTACTAATTGTATACCTGACATTTTAGCTGCTATTAAACTAAGCTTAAGTTCAGCCCAATTGCATATCAGAAAAAAGAAACTCTACACTTAGAATTAGTCATCTTAAATGCAATTAGTTTTCTCTGGTCTTTCTTTTCAAAGAAAGGGACGAAGGCTCCTCAGGCTGCAGGAAAGATTCACACAGATTTTGAAAAGGGATTCATTATGGCTGAAGTAATGAAATACGAAGATTTTAAAGAAGAAGGTTCTGAAAATGCTGTTAAGGTAAGGAATTCTTTTCTATTTTCATCTTTTACAGTTTTCCCACTGACATGAAGATACTTGTGATAAAAATTAATGATAACTGTCTTTTAAACTGTGTAGTCTAAAATAAAATAATAAAACTTTAAGGGGTTTTGTGTTTTGTCAACTGATTGAAGAGCTGTATGTGTTCACACGCTTTTAGATAATTTTTTTAAATGTGGATTGTTGTCAGTAATTTTGTGCATTTTTTCTACAGCTGAAAATTTACAAAACTAGTTTTAAGTAATTGTAAAAAAAATTCAGAGTTATGCTCACTAATGGCTAATGAAAAATTATACTTATATTTTAATATCTGAAATAGAAGTAGTATATGCTTATTATCAATTCAAGGAAAGGGAAATTTTAGTTAAATAAAACCTGTTCTTGCTGAAATTCCAGAGTTATACCTTTTTTTTTTTTTTTTTTTTTTTTTTTTAATCTTTGGGAATTTGATTTACTTTCTCAACACTAGAGGGCAGGTCCAAAATTGTGCTTTATTTTAACTAATAAGTATAATTTGATTTGCAGCCACTAATAGTAAAGCAACATTATATGATAATAAATTATTTTTTAATGTAATTTCTGTTGTAAACTTAATTCTGCTTGGCTTATTAGTTTTTACTTAGAGAAATCTAGTAGATATGTCATCCGTAATGGATAGATAGGTCAGCTGATTAAATTGACATTTTAAGAAGACTTCTTTATCTTTAATTTAATTTGATATTTGGTTTGATTTGATTGGTTTGATATTTCAAGACTACCATAGAAAATGCTATAGAAGGCTCTTTTATGTTTACTATTTCATAATTTGAAAGGAATGCAAAAAAGTTTATTGCAAGGTGTTTATTCTCATTTGGTATCATTGTAAAGATCATAATGAACAGCAGGATTTTAATAGACCTGTTGTAACTCCAGGAAGAGAAAGGAAAAAAATTTTGGTATAATTGTTTTGATGTGGAATGAGAGCCATTTTGGTTGTTTAAAAAGAGAGAAAGAAGTTATGGTTTATAACTAAACAAAGTCATTAATTTTTCAGTGGTGTCACCTATATCAATAAATAGGCATATGAAAATTCTGAGATTGAACTTTGTCTGAAATACTGAGACTTGAAAAATCTGATTATTTTTCTTCATGCTATATATCATGTTAACATATATTTTTCATAAAAATGATAAAAATAAAGATGTTTTCTATTAACTAAAATTTAGAAATCAGATGCCTCAGTGCTTTTTATACTCTGACACGTAAACCTGTTTTACCATAAAATAATCTTTGATAGATGTTCTATGTTGTAATAAATTTGAGAGGTAGCTAAACTGTGAATACTTCTTTTAATGATACAGAGAAACTTTAAACTATACAGTAAAATAATATCTCCTGCTTTTGTAGAAATGTTTAACACTAACTGGGATCTTTCATATTATACAATGGAGAAGGTTGACCTCTGGCTTTTCAGCCTAGAATATCATTTAAGTATTTTATGTGATTTTTAACCTCCGAAACTGTTTCAAAATTTGAACTCCAAAGAAAATATAACATTTATGAATTGCTTTATATTCCTTTATTCAACAAATATTGACTTGCATAATATCAAGTAGTTTTTAGGTATGCAAGAAAGATTGTGTATATGTGTATGTATGTATATGTATTTCTAATACCAGTGCAGCATAACTAATTTAATGCCAGTGCTGTGAACTATATACTGAATAGCTCTGTGTGGGCTTTGTAGTCTACAGGGATATCACATTATTAGCAATCATATCTGCTTAGGCAAAGCTGGCTTCTACAGATGGCTGCTTTCAAGTGCAAATGAACTGGTTAGACGTGTCTTGTTTAATACATACTCAAGATTCACAAATGGGTATTGATTTTTTTTTTCAACCAGTGTTTCTGATAGCAGTGGAAATGGATTAAATGGTCTCTAGAGAATTTAAAGGAACACTGTCGCTTTTAATTAATTGTAAACTTGAGTGGTAACAAAGTATATAAACTTATATTTATGTCATATCAATATGAATTTGATTTAAATTGACTATATAGTTTTAAAACATTGGGCTTTAGATTATAGAAATAAGTAACATATGGCCTTCAACGCAACACATTGCATACCTTTACATATATATGTATATGCCTTATAGAATTTTAGGATATGTTGGCTTTTTAAAAATAAGCTTCATTTTAATAGTACGTTCTATTAGTAGGTCATTTTATATGTAGTCTAGATAATTGAAAATATGCTTACTAGCTATGTGATCCTGGTTTGTTGATTTTAACCTCAGATGCCTGATCTTTGTTAGTGTTTTCTTACTGATTCATATAAATTACACTTGAATTTGAACATTCTTATTGATATCTTCAAAGGGAATATTAGTCTTGTTGGGCAAAAGTTTCACATTGTCAATACATTCTAACAGAAGAAAAGTACTTTTGAGAATTTATTCCAAAAGATCCTCACTTCCTCATTGGTGAGGTCACATGGGACCAGGTCAGTTGTGTGCAGGGTTATGCATGGGTGCTGAAGAGCCTGTGGTGCTTAGGGTGAAGTGGGTGTGCTATACCACAGAGTTACCTGGGTTTCTCTGTTTGAACTGCTGTTTGTTTGCATTAAAATTACCAGGACTTATACATCTGAATCTCTGCATACCAGCAGGTGGAATCAGTTGATTTGCCTGCTAATCTACAGTGGAAAAAACATCTGTCTTTGCAGTTCCAACCTGTTAGATTCTGCTTATACCTAGGGTTGTTAGTAAACTTCTTTGTGATGAATTCTAGTACAAATGACGTGTTTATATGTGTGGTCATTGTCAAGACTAAATAAAAAACTTTACAAGGAGATAGTTCAGAATCTGTACACTATAATTGAAAATAGTTTTCCTGATAGTAAGCTATCTTTTTGCCATCAAATAATTATTTGTCACCAAATAATTTTTAAGCAAATAAAGCAGCTTTAAACTAGTTATATAGTCTGTTTTCTGCCTGGTTTGATCTGTTTGTTACAGTGACTTGTCGGATGTTTGCAGACACATCAGAAATGTGCCATAAACAACATGTAATGAAACTTAATGATATTGGTATAATTACATTTATGTACCAACAATTTAGTGGAGAATACATTATGATTATGTATATATGTAAAATCTATTTCTGCCCAAATCAGGAATACTTTGCTTCTCTCCAAGTCTAGTTTTGAGCTCATATGCAATCCTGTATTTCATTTTTCTTTCTTTTTATATACAACCTAGGAAGGATAGTACTTTTTGCACCTACTCCTATCATTTACCCTATATACTTATTTGTAAAATAATAACCCATTTCCTCTATATTTCCTGTTTGCAGGCTGCTGGAAAGTACAGACAACAAGGCAGAAATTATATCGTTGAAGACGGAGATATTATCTTCTTCAAATTTAATACACCTCAACAACCAAAGAAGAAATAAATTTTAATTATTGTTCAGATAAACATATAATTCCCAAAAGGCATTTTTTTTTTTTTAATTAAAATTTCTGAAAACTGAAGGGACAAAATTAAGTTGGGATGGGGATCTTCTACAGACAAAATTATTTTTGTTTTAAAATTAAAATACTGTGTACCTCCGATGAACTGCAAGTTCAATAAATGTGAACAGCTCTAGCTCTGCTTTTCACATGATTAAGACCCTACTCCAAATTGTAGAAGCTTTTCAGGAACCATATTACTCTCATGATACTTCATTAATCTCCATCATGTATGCCAAGCCTGACACATTTGACAGTGAGGACAATGTGGCTTGCTCCTTTTTGAATCTACAGATAATGCATGTTTTACAGTACTCCAGATGTCTACACTCAATAAAACATTTGACAAAACCAGCCTTGGTGTGTTTGGGGATGTCTGTATTGACTGACTGTGGTGTGCTGAATGCGATACGGCACCTGGTGGTTGCTGATTACAGAATTTTAAGGCATGTGTATGACACAGTAACTGGCAGTGTGGGGCAGCTGCAATTGTATCTTAAAAGTGAGTCTTTCATGGGAATCAGAAAAATAGATACCAGGGATTTGTCTCAGAAAAATTCATTAATTTGTAGATGGACATTTATTGAAAGCAGTAGCTGGTGTTATGAGGAGAGTGTTCATTTTTAATCCTTTCTTAGAATTTATTAAATTGTGTGAACTTATTCATGTCTGGCAGGTTATATCTTTGTGTTAAGTCAGTAGTGAGTATAAAAGCTCATATACTAGTTTTGAAATTACTAAAAAGATTAGGCCTTGAAAATTAAAAAAAAAAAAAAATCAACTTGACAATTGCTATTAAAATAGTTTGGGCCAGTTTTAAATTTTAATATGCATAAGTTAAGCCCTTTTTCAAATTACAACATAAAATTTTGAAAGAAAAAATAATGGCAAATTAGTTATTTGGAGGCCATTTGCCACTTACCCCTCTTCTGTGGTTATAGTCTTAGACTTTTCCCAGCTCTGTGCCCTCCCTTTCTCTCCCATGTTAACACTCCTGTGAGACCTCCCTTGTCCCCACCCGTGGCCTTTTGTGCACCTCTGTGGTTGGTTATAGGGCCCTTTCAGTGGAAGGCAGATTCTTGTCCAGACC